>GL376560.1:647651-676428 GCA_000143045.1 Globisporangium ultimum DAOM BR144
AATTTTCGTCTTGCGCAGCAGCGTCCAAGAAAAAACAAGAAGAAGAGCTCTCTCAAGCAACAATGTCTGGCCGCGGAAAAGGAGGCAAGGGACTCGGCAAGGGCGGTGCCAAGCGTCACCGCAAGGTGCTTCGCGACAACATCCAGGGCATCACCAAGCCGGCCATCCGTCGTCTGGCTCGTCGTGGCGGTGTCAAGCGTATCTCCGGTCTGATCTACGAGGAGACCCGCGGCGTGCTCAAGGTGTTCCTGGAGAACGTGATCCGTGACTCGGTGACGTACACGGAGCACGCGCGCCGCAAGACGGTGACGGCCATGGACGTGGTGTACGCACTGAAGCGTCAAGGCCGCACGCTCTACGGTTTCGGTGGTTAAGCGTCTAGCTGCCGTGCTGTCGTGGTCACAATGCTAACGGTGTTGCGATTGTGAGCGCGATTCGTGTTTGCAAATGAGGTTTATGCGTCGATTGATCTGTTGATTGAGGCAGGAGGCTCAACAAAAGAAGAATTCGGTAGCGATGCTGATTCTTTCTCTACAACTGGTGTTTTTTAACACCACCCTTTGCGAAAGAAAAGCTTCTCATTAGTGAGCTTGTGATTGCTTTGTCAAGGGCCATGTCCGTATACACTGTATAGTTCGAACGGTTTTGTGGTATATGAAATATCCAAATAAGGCGAACGTCTTGGCATGAGCAAACACGTACCATGACAATGGATGTGCGAATAATCGTATACGACCAGCATATTATTGCGAATCACAGGACCTTCGTTGTAAGGGCAGAATGGCTGTGCTGCTCCAAGTACTGGTTCATGTATTCATCGCCTAAAGTTACTCTTGGCTAATCTGCTGGAAGCGTTGTTAAACATCATCGTTCGCGTGCATCACATGAACGCTTGCGATATTTTCCTGGCGTTTGAAGAGGAACACGAGACAAGTTGGGATAAGGCGCATCAGCGAGATGGCGCGTCCGAGTAATCTCGTCGTGAGTCCGGCTACCAAGAGATGCGTTTCCGAAGCTCACGACGGAGTCAACCAAATGAGAGGCGAGTATTGATTTCGTTGCGGAAAATTGAATGTAGCGTGCACCCACTCTGGACTCACATTTGCCGTCGACCAAGAGTATACTGCTACGTGCACACTTATTGAATGCATGCGCGACACCTCCCAATATTAGTCAGATTTAGCTAATCAACAAACGAAAAACGAGGTGCTTTCTTCTGCAAAGGGTGGTGTTAAAAAACACCAGTGTAAAAGTTTGCTACCGGCCAGAGATCATCCGACACAGTCGCGAAAGAAATGCCGCTCCCGTCTTCCTACTCAAACAAGTGAAGAAAGAAGACCAGATAGCGCACTCTCTCAGGTTCAGTTGACCGCTTACGAGCGTTCGCCACGGATACGACGAGCCAACTGGATGTCCTTTGGCATGATCGTCACACGCTTGGCGTGGATCGCGCACAAGTTGGTGTCTTCGAACAGACCCACGAGGTACGCTTCCGCGGCTTCCTGCAACGCCAACACGGCCGAACCCTGGAAACGCAAGTCCGTCTTGAAGTCCTGCGCGATTTCACGCACCAGACGCTGAAATGGAAGCTTGCGGATCAACAGCTCCGTCGACTTCTGGTAGCGACGGATCTCACGGAGAGCCACCGTACCTGGGCGGTAGCGGTGAGGCTTCTTCACGCCGCCGGTGGCTGGCGCGCTCTTGCGGGCGGCCTTCGTGGCGAGCTGCTTGCGCGGGGCCTTGCCACCGGTGGACTTGCGGGCGGTTTGCTTGGTACGGGCCATGGTTGCTTACTTGCTTGGGTGTGGTCGAGCAAAATCGAGAATGACAGCCTGAGAGGCGCGCGGGCAAGTACACAGGCAATCTCCCACCTTCGCTTTCAAACAGAGAGGCTGCGCGCGTACACTCTCTCTTGGGTTTCCCGCCAAAACTAGTTGGCGCCTTGGAATCCCTACCCTCTTTCTAATCCAAACTGAATCGGGGACTATGATTGGCTGAAATCCTGATATCTGATGGAAAACAAGTTTGAATTTCTGGGAACGAACGATGCTTCTGCCGCCTTTCGCGCCTTTGGTTCGGCTCCTTTGAATGGCCCCTCCTCTGAATGGAGGAGGGAGGGAGCATGGGCTTCCGCTATGCGTGCTCAGCAGCCAGTTACTCTCATTCTCATTTTTGACTCGAGCAGCAACAATGGCCAAGACTCCAAGCAAGAAGGCAGCAAAGACCCCCGCCAAGGCCGGCGCCAAGGGCAAGGGCAAGGGCAAGAAGCGTGTCGAATCGTACTCGACGTACATCTACAAGGTGCTCCGCCAGGTGCACCCAGAGACGGGTATCTCGAAGCGCGGCATGTCGATCATGAACTCGTTCATCAACGACATTTTCGAGCGCATCGCGTCGGAGGCCGGCAAGTTGTCGCGTTACAACAAGAAGTCGACTTTATCTTCGCGCGAGATCCAGACGGCTGTGCGTTTGATGCTCCCTGGTGAGTTGGCGAAGCACGCGGTGTCGGAAGGCACGAAGGCTGTGACCAAGTACACGTCGTCGGCTTAAGCGCAACGCTGAAGCTTTGAGGGACGGTGGCGCTCTATGAGAGCGCATTGCCTCCTCACAAAAACATTTTTGGTATTTTTCAATGCCACCCGTTTCGAAAGCTATCGAATCACGCAGGTTGAAGGTTAGGATAGTCTGCGTTGTAATTTGTTTTGTTGCTCATGATGTTGAATTGCCTACTCGTTATTTTGTCGGTGTGCACCTGTCATACGTGGTGCTTACATGGTTGGGATGCAAACATGGTATATTTGTAGTGTTCGTTCTACAACACAGCAATGGCATGCGTTACGAAGATGCCGTGAAGACGCTGTGATAATGTGTCGGTCTTGTACTCTGTGTCCAGTAAAATAGTATGCCTGTTGCTCACAGCGTTTGCATAGGAAATCTTTAGGTCAACTCTGCGTCTTCGCCATCCTATTACTTTGCGCGGAAGACACTCGCTGATGCCGCGTGGTAACTATAATATCTGCTCGTTTCTGCATGCGTGAGAATTGGTTTACTGGCCCATTATCAATTCGACAACTATATACACAGGCTGTTACCCACCTACTGTATTTTCCTGAATAAATACAATCTCAATACAAGTCCGCCACAAATTGCAGTATAGTGTATATTCTAGTATGCACATTACCGGCATATCAGTATCAAAACTCTAAATAGAAGTCCGGATTGATTCATTGCAATACCGGTATTCATCGGTATTGACACTCTGGAAAATAGAAGTCCGAGTATTGATGTTCGTTTCGAGCACTGCTACACTCAAAAACTCAAAAGGGAACCCAAAGCACTCATTCATTCACCCGCCATGGCCTCGTGGCGATGGCAGGGGCCAGTGGTGGCGATCGCCAACGGCGAAAAGTATTTCCGAGGCATCTCGAACCACTCTGGCGCAGAACAGGACGCGGTGGCGTACGCTGTGGGGGACTGCGTGCTGCTCTTGCGGGACAACGGTGTAGGCTCCGACATCGTGCACGTCATGGCGATGTGGGAAGCGCGGGACGGCGGCAAGCTCGCCGAAGTGCGGTACTATTGCAACGCGAGCGCTGCGAACCAGTCGCGGAAGGCGTCGTCATGCGCGGCTGCAGACAAAACCAGTGCGCCCAATGAGGTAAGCTGCCGTTTGCTCACTGCTGTTTATAGAGTTAATTCACTGGGATATGCTCTGATAGCCTTTTGCCTTATGTGTAGCTGTACGAATCGGATCGCATTGCGGAAGTGGACATCACCCAGACGTTTGCGCGCAAAGTATCCGTTGGAACGAAAACAACGTCAGTGCAAAAAAACGATTTTATCGCGACGGGCATGTACCACATCAAGACCAACCGCATCGTGCCGCTCAAGTCGAGCGTGAGCTGCATGCAGCGCTCCCGCACCATCGGGTTCCGGGCACAGATGATCCCAGTAAGCAGCACACTGAAGCCTTGTTGGTTTCTCTTTGTATATAATTACTGAGTGGCTGTCTATTCATGATCTATACACGCAGATCATACACGATGACGAGGAAGACGACGCTGGAGTGGAGCAGAGCAATCGGAGGAAACGGCAACGTGTAGACAGCGATGAGGCTTCATCACTGGCAGTTCGTAAGGGCTCTGCGGCGTACCCTGCACTCTCCATTGATCTGCCAACTCTGCGTGAACTCCAGAAAGCGTGTGAAGAGCTGCAGCTGTCAAGTCTCCCGAAAGTCATGACTGGCCGTGAAAATGAGCGCATAGAGATCTACAACACGCTGAAATCGTCCATTCATGCGGGAAGTGCAGGCGGTGCGATTTACATTAGTGGGCTGCCTGGAACAGGGAAGACCTCGATCGTGAAAGAGATCATTCGGAGCCTAGAAGCGGAGAAGAAACGCGGGGATCTCCCGCACTTTGTGTGGATCGAGGTGAATGGCCTGACGATGCCCAAGCCCGATGTCGCGTACAGCGTGATATGGAAAGCACTTCAAGAAGGAGAGACAATGGTAAATGCACAGTCTTTGATGGCACCCTGGAAACACTGTTCTTCGAGCCTAACTTCTAACTGCGCATGTGTGTCTGCCAGCCTCGGTTCATGAATCCGGCAAAGATGTGCGAGCAGCTTCAGCACAAATTCGAGGTCTTGGATGACGAGCGTCCAGTGTTGCTGATCCTGCTCGATGAAATGGATTTCATGATTGCTGGGAAGAACCAAGTGCTATACAATCTGCTCGAATGGCAAACGTTCGCATCGTCCAAGCTCGTCCTGATTGGCATTGCAAACACCATGGACTTGCCTGAGCGGCTCCCCGGCAAGATCCGAAGTCGTCTCGGCGTGCATCGCATCACGTTTCCCGCGTACACGAGTGTTCAATTGGAACAGATCATTGAGCAGCGACTGGCGCAACTGGACGTATTCAGCAAAGAGGCGATCCAGGTGTGTGCCAAGTCGCTGGCACACCAATCAGGAGATGTACGGCAGGCGCTGACTGTCTGTCGCAAGGCAGTGGAGGTCTGCATTCGACGACTCAGTCATGACGAAGCTGGCAACTTCAGTCAGAATGGGAATGCCAACATGTACGTGACGGTGCAAGATCTGCAGCACGCGCAACAGGCGATATCTGTCTCCGCGCCGATGAGTCGCTTGCGCGCATGCAGTAAGTTTGAGTGCATCTTCATCGTGGCGCTGCTGATGGAAGTCAAGACAAAGGAGAAGCAGGAGGGCGAGTTTGAAGATGTCATCAATCGCTTTGCGATCCTGTGCAAGACCCACTCGTTCTCGCCAATCCCGCGTCTGCGAGGCTTCATTTGGATCTGTGACGAGCTCGAGCGTTCGGGACTCATCCGCCAGATCCGCTCGAAGTCGTCGCGGTATCCTCGCTTGGAACTGCGCTGTTCCAACCAAGAGATCCACGAAGTGTTCCTGACGCACAACATTGGCATGCAGCTTATCTCGTAATAACTGAAGGTCTCAACAAGGACATCAATGAATTTGTATTGGAAGGTCAACGCTTCATCACATAATTGCTTTGAAGACACACAACTTTGTTGCATCCATGCATGCTTGAGTGGGAAACTCCGCAGAATCTTCAGTCCAATAAAAATTTTGAGACGAAATATTAGGCATCCCACTCGTGAAAGTGTTGCTCAGCAATAGGGAACTTCATACAAAATTCGATCATGTTGACCCTCTGTTCAACATCCTGACTTTTCTTTAGCGCTCAAAGACCAGCACGAGGCAAGTCCCGGTTGCGTGCATTAGCATGATGACGCGTCAACTCCTGGCAAGAGGGCACTCTCATACCCATGCCGCGTTATTGCTTCTGTTCCGAAAAAGCCCCCACACCAGCAACAAGGTCTGGTTTCTGCCTGATGGTTGATGACGTAGTCGAGATCCGTCAAAAACACGAAGTCCTCTTTTCCGATCCTACAAAAGTGGCCACAATGTGATGGAAACCGACTATGAGGGATACTTTGTAATGGGAAGACGCTCAGTCGCACGGCTTCCTCAAAGCACGCAAAATGTCAACCGCGGATTTATTTTCATACGTTAATCGTGAGAGAACAGCTTCAAAAGACAGAGCAGTCAAGAATACGTACAATCGCTCGAAGAACGCAACAAGTATTTCGCCTTCACCAATCCACTCACGAGACTAGGAATACGACTATCTTTTCTGCTCCCACTTTCACTATAGTACAGATCAGCACTACCACACACACATTACTTGCTCAATGTCCTCCTATTCTGGCAGCAATATTCAGAATAGATCCTACTCTACAAAACTTTACCAACTCCTCAACTATGTCAATACGACTACACTCCATCAACAACACCAACACATATCATGCACCTAAACGATGTGCTTTCTTCTGCAAAGGGTGGTGTTAAAAAACACCAGTGTAAAAGTTTGCTACCGGCCAGAGATCATCCGACACAGTCGCGAAAGAAATGCCGCTCCCGTCTTCCTACTCAAACAAGTGAAGAAAGAAGACCAGATAGCGCACTCTCTCAGGTTCAGTTGACCGCTTACGAGCGTTCGCCACGGATACGACGAGCCAACTGGATGTCCTTTGGCATGATCGTCACACGCTTGGCGTGGATCGCGCACAAGTTGGTGTCTTCGAACAGACCCACGAGGTACGCTTCCGCGGCTTCCTGCAACGCCAACACGGCCGAACCCTGGAAACGCAAGTCCGTCTTGAAGTCCTGCGCGATTTCACGCACCAGACGCTGAAATGGAAGCTTGCGGATCAACAGCTCCGTCGACTTCTGGTAGCGACGGATCTCACGGAGAGCCACCGTACCTGGGCGGTAGCGGTGAGGCTTCTTCACGCCGCCGGTGGCTGGCGCGCTCTTGCGGGCGGCCTTCGTGGCGAGCTGCTTGCGCGGGGCCTTGCCACCGGTGGACTTGCGGGCGGTTTGCTTGGTACGGGCCATGGTTGCTTACTTGCTTGGGTGTGGTCGAGCAAAATCGAGAATGACAGCCTGAGAGGCCCACTCGATTGATCACGGTTTCAAATGTCGTCAGAGTACCAAGTTGATAGCCGAACTCGTCTTTTCCTAGGCAAACAAACCATCGTTCATCTTCCAATCAGAAGCCTTAAAACGAGATTTATTCCGCCAATGAAGGCGTAGTAAGCAGAAATTGATAGTCATACAGCCAATCATGGAGAAGAACTCGAGGCGAATGCAGCACTCAAGAATGGAGGAGGGGTAGGGATTCCAAGATGCCTACTTTTTGGAGGGAAAATTAGAACTTGCGGGCAAATGCTCCAGTATAAATTCGAAGAGGTGCTGGCAGCCAGCAGCAGCTCCACTGTGTGCGAGCAAATGAGTGAGTGTGTTTGGCCACTCCCGCCTTCCTCATTATTCAATTTTCGTCTTGCGCAGCAGCGTCCAAGAAAAAACAAGAAGAAGAGCTCTCTCAAGCAACAATGTCTGGCCGCGGAAAAGGAGGCAAGGGACTCGGCAAGGGCGGTGCCAAGCGTCACCGCAAGGTGCTTCGCGACAACATCCAGGGCATCACCAAGCCGGCCATCCGTCGTCTGGCTCGTCGTGGCGGTGTCAAGCGTATCTCCGGTCTGATCTACGAGGAGACCCGCGGCGTGCTCAAGGTGTTCCTGGAGAACGTGATCCGTGACTCGGTGACGTACACGGAGCACGCGCGCCGCAAGACGGTGACGGCCATGGACGTGGTGTACGCACTGAAGCGTCAAGGCCGCACGCTCTACGGTTTCGGTGGTTAAGCGTCTAGCTGCCGTGCTGTCGTGGTCACAATGCTAACGGTGTTGCGATTGTGAGCGCGATTCGTGTTTGCAAATGAGGTTTATGCGTCGATTGATCTGTTGATTGAGGCAGGAGGCTCAACAAAAGAAGAATTCGGTAGCGATGCTGATTCTTTCTCTACAACTGGTGTTTTTTAACACCACCCTTTGCGAAAGAAAAGCTTCTCATTTACAGTAGTGTGCGGAGAGAATTTTTTTGAGAGTGAGCGCTGCATATATTGGCAGGTTGATCGCAAACGCTAAAACATTGGCAGCTTGTGGAAGATGGGGTCTGTAGAGCGTCTTGCTGGGCGAGCACAAGCTCCAATAGACACATTCCACACCAACCGAGCTAAACGGAGAAGGAGCGTACATTGTAAAGGTTTTTATCTGCACCTTGACAAAGTCCAAGTCGTTTAGTGTATTGCAAGCGTATTGCAAGCGAATTGCAACAGTGCTGTAGTACCTTCGCTTCTTGGGACGATGCTTGCACTTCATCAACACATTTGATGACCCTCACAATTGATGGAGAGCATATGAAAGCAGTCGCTTGAGACTACATCTCCTCATAGGCGTATGCATGAGTAATCACTATAAAAAATACTTCGAAGTAAGAGACACTGAGCACGATTTTAAATTCGTGACTTGCTAGATACTTTTGCCGCTTCTTGTCGATCAAAGACGTTCGAACCGATTGAGAGCAGCCACAAACAATACTGCTTTCCACGTGTGAAGATGTGGGAGGATTGGTGGAGGCTGTGTGCCTTAAAACGTTGCCACTGCACCGCAGCATCCAGCAGGGCGACCTTAGTCTATCAAGCGTGAGTGCTAAAGCATGGCAAAAGACTTGTACAGGTATCTGTCTGCATACGATCCTGACACTTGCATTTCCGCCTCTGTTCATGAAACAAGTTGTTTGTGGTGCTACATCATGCTCGCAAAAAGGACATGGAGTTGAGTGAACCTTGAGTGGTACAGGGAGTGATCTTGTGTGCGAGTCTATCCTGTTGGATGAGATAGATATTCAGTCGCGAACCATTCTAAATGGGTCTCTACGAGGCAAGTGATCGAAAGTCGTATGCAATTGCGCTCATCTGTGCTACCGAAAGCAGAGTTCATCTGCGAACGCATGATTCACATTCCTACACGGCTACTGCTGGCGCGAAAAAATCCTATTGCGTGCGTCACTATGAGATCATCAAAGCGTCATTCTCTACTCTACAAATTTCCCAGGCCACCGCATGGCGGTCCAGTTTCCTGGTTATATAGAACTATCCAAATCACTACACATTGCTCAAAACACCTCCATACTAAACACATACAGTTGCTTTGTTTCTTTTGCAAAGGGTGGTGTTAAAAAACACCAGTGTAAAGATTCGAACTCTCATGCACTCGCACCAACGCGAGCCACAAGAAGCTCAATTGCGCTCAGTCGAGGAGCCAGTCGCTTAAGCCGACGACGTGTACTTGGTCACAGCCTTCGTGCCTTCCGACACCGCGTGCTTCGCCAACTCACCAGGGAGCATCAAACGCACAGCCGTCTGGATCTCGCGCGAAGATAAAGTCGACTTCTTGTTGTAACGCGACAACTTGCCGGCCTCCGACGCGATGCGCTCGAAAATGTCGTTGATGAACGAGTTCATGATCGACATGCCGCGCTTCGAGATACCCGTCTCTGGGTGCACCTGGCGGAGCACCTTGTAGATGTACGTCGAGTACGATTCGACACGCTTCTTGCCCTTGCCCTTGCCCTTGGCGCCGGCCTTGGCGGGGGTCTTTGCTGCCTTCTTGCTTGGAGTCTTGGCCATTGTTGCTGCTCGAGTCAAAAATGAGAATGAACACTTTGGATAGTGGCCAAACAAACCAGGGGATAAAAGGCGCGAAAGCAGCCCTTGTCCCCAACATTCAAACATCTTTCGGGACAGTCTGCTACTCCTTGCACTCGTTGGGACGCATTTGATTGGCAAATGGAAATTGCTGCGCTCTGATTGACGGATTTCCTCAACCTGCGGCTTCTAACATAAGGCATGCAATACTTTATGTCTTACATCAGTACTTGATTGTATAAAACATTTTTCTTGAAGCCGTCCTCCTAAAGCCTGTTTTTTACACGTCATCGGATTAGACAGGGGAGGGGGCAGGAAGGGGGGACTCGATACAACTGAGCCGCAGAGCGCGCCACGGAAGCACGAAGGATCCGAGCGCGGCGCACGCACGACGACAGCAGCAGGCAGACAAGATGAAGCTCGGGAGCCATAGTGACGCGCACAGCACCGGCGGCGGCAGCGAAGGTGGCCGCAGCGGATCCGGAGGGGGCTCCCTCTCCATCTCTGCCGTCATGCAGGACCTCAAGGAGAAGTTCAAGAATGACGAAGATTCCGATCACTGTAGGTGTCGTCTGTCATCTATTAGGATATTTGGGGGCGTGGCGATGGTTAGACGGAGGTTAAGATGCGTATGCTGACATGGTCATGCTTGTGCGTGTGCAGCGTCCCCTTTCCAGGGACTGGACAAGGCCACGGTGCTGCAGGAGACTAAGATCTTCTCGGATGCGACCATGGTAACGAAGCATCCGAAGAAGTGTTGCCAGCTGATCACGAAGCTGCTCCACATTCTCACGCAAGGAGAACCGTTCACGAGTGCCGAGACCACCGCCGTGTTCTTTGGCGTCACCAAGCTCTTCCAGTCGAAGGATTCGAACTTGCGCCGCATGATGTACCTCTTCATCAAGGAAGTCGCTGAAGCGACGGCCGCCGACGAAGTGATTATCGTCACGCAGAGTCTGACGAAGGACATGAGTTCTGATGTGGATCTCTACCGCGCGAACGCGATTCGTGTGCTCTGTCGCATCATTGATGTGAGTAATCATTTAGACTTGTGTATGGTCCAGCCACTATGACACTCACAGTTTTACATACTATAGGGGTCGATGCTGAATGCTATCGAGCGTTTCATGAAGCAAGCGATTGTGGACCGCAACGCGCTGGTGTCGAGCTCGGCGCTCGTCTCGGGCATGCACCTGATCAAGCAGAACCCAGAAGTCGTGCGTCGATGGGTGAACGAAGTGCAGGAGGCCGTGAACTCGCAGCACGACATGGTGCAGTACCATGCCGTTGGTCTGCTCTACCAGATCCGTCAGCATGACAAGTTGGCGGTGTCCAAGGTACGATTTGCTGCCTTCCCCAGATTAACTGCAAGTGGCGTGTCAGATTCCTTACTTACTTCTGCCTATGCATATTTGTTGACAGTTTATCAACCAGCTCCAAAAGACGAACCTGCGATCAAACCTTGCGACGTGTCTCTTGATCCGCTACACGGCGGGTCTGCTTCGTGAGGATTTGGGCGCGCAGGATCCTCGACCATTGTACCAATTCTTGCAAAAGATGCTGCGACAAAAGAATGAGGTACGCAAGCAAATCATGAGAATCGAGTGCTGTATATGGTCACCTTCTAACATGAAGCATGTTCTTGTTGGCGTAGATGGTTATTTATGAAGCGGCGAAGGCGTTGTGCTCGTTGCCTGTGGACGCGCGCGACTTGTCGCAGGCAATCGTGGTGCTTCAGCTGTTTTTGAGCTCGTCGAAACCAACTCTCCGTTTTGCCGCCGTGCGCACGTTGAACCAGGTTGCATTGACCCAACCGCTTCTTGTCACGCGATGCAATGATGACATGGAATCGCTCATTTCGGACCCGAACCGTTCGATTGCGACGCTCGCTATCACGACGTTGCTGAAGACTGGTGCGGAATCGAGCGTGGACCGCCTCATGAAGCAGATTTCGACCTTTATGGGCGACATTGCCGACGAATTCAAGATTGTGGTCGTCGAAGCCATCAAGAACCTGTGCATCAAGTACCCACAGAAGCATCGCGTGCTGCTGAACTTCTTGGCTAACTTTTTGCGTGAAGAAGGCGGGTACGAGTTCAAGAAGACGATCACGGATTCGATTCTGTTCTTGATTGACCGCATCCCAGATTGCAAGGAAGGTGGTCTGCTTCACCTGTGTGAGTTCATCGAAGACTGCGAGTTTACCCAACTCTCGACCAAGATCCTTCGTGTGCTCGGACAGAAGGGACCTACCACATCGGCACCATCGCGCTACATTCGCTACATCCGTAACCGTGTCATTCTGGAGAATGCGGCTGTGCGTGCTTCCGCGGTGTCTGCGCTCGCCCAATTTGCTATCCGCGTCGACTCGCTTCGTTTGAGTGTGTCGTCGTTGCTCCAATCGTGCAAGCTCGATGACGATGACGAGGTTCGTGATCGCGCGACGATGTACTTGTCGGTTCTTCACGGCGATGAAGGAGTGAGCAAGACGTTGCTCGTTGACGATTTCCCGATGAGTGTGGCTGCTTTGCAAAAGTCCATTGAGCAGTACCAGCTCCGTCCGACGGATGGCCCTGTGACGCTCGATGTGTTGCCGCACGTTGAGATTGTGGAGGAAGTGAAGGTTGCTGCCGCCGATGCCGACGACAGTGCGAACGACACTCCACAAGCAGTCGCTGCTCCAGTTCAACCGCAAGATGTGGCCAAGGAATTGTACAAGGTATGCATACTTTCCTTGCGTGCGGCTTTATTCCAATGATGTTTATCACCAATGCTAACTCTCTGTTTTGAAATGCCTCTCTTCGTCCACAGATTCCAGAGTTTGCGGATTTGGGTCCAATCTTCCGCTCGTCCAAGCCTGTCGAGCTCACAGAGGCGGAAGTGGAATACGTTGTCAGCTGCACAAAGCACGTCTTCTCGGAACACTTGGTGTTGCAGTTTAAGATCATGAACACGGTCAATGACCAGCTCCTGACAAACGTGTCTGTGGGCTTTGCGATGGACCCTGATGACGTGTGGCAAATCCACTCGGTCGTTCCGCTCAAGGAGCTGGCGTACGGCAAGACGGGTTCGTGCTACGTGTGCTTGAAGCACATTGGCGATGGTATGTACCCTGTGGTGCAAATCGCCAACGAGCTGAAGTTCAAGGTGCACGAAGTGAACCCATCCACGGGCGAAGCTGAAGATGATGTAAGTGGTTATACTGCTGCACAAATTGTAGTCATTGGGTGTTGTCTGATCAGCTTGCGTGCTTGTTTTGCAGGGATTTGACGAGGAATACCCAATGGAAGACTTCGAGATTGGTCCAAACGACTTGATCGCGAAGGTTCCAGTGGGCGATTTCCGTTCAGCGTGGGAACACATCGGCGATAGTGCGGAAGCGAAGGGAAGCTATGCACTCAAGTACAAGAGCCTCGTGGAAGGTGTCGCTGCCGTGATCGATAACCTTGGCATGCAGCCTTGCGAGAACACTGCCGTGCCGCAGCCAAAGGCGAACGCGCACATTTTGCTGCTCTCTGGTGTGTTTGTTGGCGGCGTGAAGGTGCTCGTGAAGTCCAGAATAGTGCTGGACGAACAGAGCGGCGGCATGATTCTTCAAATGGCAGTCCGTTCTGAGAGTGAGGACATCAGTCAAACGATCATGGACTGCATTCGGTAAACGATGTGATCTGGTTTTGCTGATCCTGCGCTTTCAAAAAGCGAGAAATGAGAAAGATGGAGAAAGAGACTAGATTCACTCATTCGTAGCGCCCGGCAAGATGATGAATGTAGTTTGTGTGATTTGTTTTCCACTTCCTAGTCACAAATGCCTTTTCTCTCCTATGCGAGCAACAGACTCACTGTTTCGACACTTCCAAAAGGCCTTCCGACCACAGGCGCAGCAGCATACCGCGCACCGCGGTCTCGTCAGACTCGTCACTGTCCAAGCTATTCACAGATACAAATTTCGGGTACGACGAGTAGAGCTTCATCAGAGGCTGCGCGAGCTCTCCTGGGAACGCGATGCTCTGTGGCTGAACAGGTACTTGGCCCATTGCTGCAGCGAAATCACCTTCGTCGTCGTCACTTCCTTCGCCATCACTGCCGTCATGACCGCCGTCTTCGCCTTCTCCTTCACCATCGCTGCCTTCGTCGCTTCCTCCATCTTCATCGTGAAAGTTGCCACGGCACGAGCACAACCCCATGTGGTGAACGCGGCAGTTCTTGGACGAGTAGTACACCGCGACGAACGCTTCTTTCTCTTCATCCTCGCCCATCGTCAAGCGGACATGCGATCGGTCCTTGAAGCGAATACCTACCTTTCCATCCAGGGGCGAAATCGACATGTCCTGCTCGCTTTCATCCATAGGAGGCAATCGGTTCGCAAAAAAGTCCATCGCAGCTTCGTCCGCAGCTTGCTGCAGATCTGTCGATTCCACTTGTCCTGCAAGCTTTCCAATTAGATTTTTCAGCGTTTCCGTGAATTCCTGAGCCTGCTTCGAGTCAGACGGGAACTGCGACCCCATGTATTCAAGGTACCCGACTGGCAGACCGCGACGAAAGTCGACATTGGAATCGAAAGCGCGTCGAATAATCCGAGGAAGCGCGACTTCCAAGAAGTTTGCCCACGCGTTGTGTTGGTACACCGAAATGGTCACATGCGTCGAGAACTGCTTGTCATCCGTGGCAGCTTGGTGGACCACCCCTCGTGGAAAGTAAAGCTGTGAAGATGTGGGCAAGCGTTAGTTTCAAAAACAAGAGCAGCGGCAAGTGACACTATGAAACATGGTGGGTCACGCACCAGGTCGCCTTCTTCCAGAGTCAGCTCCATCCATGGCGCGCCGATTTGGTCTGGTGAAAGGTCATTGCTGTGCTCTCCAGCCAACTCGGTGATCGGGTGATAGAGCTTCCACTTCTTGCGTCCTTCAGTCTAATGGTGAAGCAAAAAAGTGGGTAAGTGTATTTAACAACCTTGCCGCCAAGGAGCAAGTCCAATTATCGTAAATGGACAGTACCTGGAGAATGAACACTTCAACATCGTCGTGATGTGGTGCAAGCGCTTGCGCAGCGGGCGGCGTCAGATAAGCACTCGCGCCGGCGAGGCAGCCGAAGTACGCTTCAAACGCAGCATTGATCTTGAAGAGCCCATCGATGTAGCGTTGTGGCTGGTAGAACTGACAGCTGTAGTGTCGGTCAAAGAGGCGCGCGACCTTCTTGCGCGACACAGACACTTCGCCGTCACCATCGTAGTTTTCGCGCGTTTCATCGACATACTTACAGATCGTCAAGTCTTTTCCATAGTCCAGCTCGTTTACTTGAATAGTCTCAAGTACTTTCTTTTTTGAGAACAGGTCATGAGGGAAGAGCTATAAACAAAGATGAAAAAAAACAAAAACAGCATGTACGAGTGGCGCCGGTGAGTTCAACCACAAAACCCACTGCAATGACGTATTCGTACAACAACTAATGCTAATCAATCGCACCTTGTGTTTACCATTGCTGCGCACGTGTAGTGGCTTTTTCTCAAAGTATTCCGAGAAAAACGTATCAAGATCCATTCCGCCGAGGAGCTCCTTCAGAGTCGTCGCCGCGAGACTCTTGCTGTCTTCCTGCTCTGGCGCAGCGACAGCAGCCGCGGTCACATCAGCAGCACCTACCTTCTGCTTCTTCTTACTCTTGCCGTTGCGCTTGGCCCCAGCGTCATGGCTGCGCTTGCCGGCGTCGTTTGGCTTGCGGTCCTTCGGGTGGAGTCGAGCCATTTTTGCCTATTAGCTGCGCTTCCTGTAATGACCACCAAACCGAGTCACCTTTTTAAAGCCATCCCTAGTTTAGCATACAAATCATGATTACTCGTAAGTGACGTGGCTCACACTAAATTCGGGACTGGAGCGACAACCGCCCCCGCATTACACTCTTGCGCCGCCGCCTTCCCCCCTTCAACTGGCACGTTCTTAGCGCCGTATACAAAACCCCATACGTTAGTCGTCCTTCCTGGGAGGCAGGCAGGATGGCGGACGACGTCCCCGCGCCAGTGCCGCCGCTGCTCTCGATGGACGAGCAGGAACAGCAGAAGAAGCGACTCAAAGTGGAGAGTCTGTTGGGCGAGTATGCGGGAGCTGGCGATGGTGAAATAGCCGCGCGCATGGACGACCGCAACGACCACGAGGCGGCGCAAGCGACGCCGACGAGGTACTGTGTATATGAACGCTCAGTTTGCTGTGTACAGTGCTGTTACCCTTGAGAAGCGATGGTAGACATTGTGAGTGTATATGCGGCAGCATGTTAACGTATTGTGTGAATGCCGCTTGTCGTTTGTGAAACGTGACGCGAATGCAATGCTGTAGTGCGCAACCTGACGAAGAGACTCCAAGGATCATGCGAACGTTTGTGGATGTGGAGCGCATTCGCATTAAGCTGGAGATGGCGCGCATGCGAGCGAGTGGACTGTTGAGTGAAATACCGAGCGGACGTGTGTTCGATTCGGCTCCGGAGCATGCGCGTGCCGACGTCGCGCATGAAAATAGCTCGAAGGAGGCGGTCGATGAACCAGCACACGATAGCACGGAGCGATTAAACAACGACCATGAGGTCAATTCTGCGGATCAATTTGTCAAGAAGGAGCCGATTGCCATTCAGCCGGTTGCACAAGTGACTGAAAACGAAACGGAGATCGCTCGTGAAGGATTGACTGGCCACCCTAATCGCACGGTAAGCTTCCTGAACCTTGCTTCCGTATGCTGTGATTGACGGCGCTGAACTGACGTATACTTGCGTGGTCTGATTCCTTGCTTTAGGATACTCCCGTCACGAGCTCTGAAAAGTAAGGCGATTTGCTGCTATACGACTTTGTTCGAAGAGATGCTGACATTCTGACGTTGTTATTGACATGGCAGGCACGCTGAGAAAGAACTCGTCAGTACAGAGAAGCGAGAAGTGGAGACGCTACACGACAGTGATACGAAGGAAAGGATAAAGGAAGAAGTGGCAGGAAGTGAAAGTTGCAATGGACATGCTCCTGCTGATGCGATTCCTCACACACCTGCTGACGAGGCCGATGGAATCAACCAGCAACCAGTCTCGGAAACCTCGACGATTGCGCCTACAGCTGAACACGAAGCGGCTTCGGAAAATGAACACCACTCAGCGCTTGTAGTCAAGACAGCACCCGATGTCGTAACCACACATGCTGAGCATGCTCCTGTTCCCACGCTGACGAAGAGAACCGTGCCTGACGAAAATCGACCCCTCAATGAGTACCTCGTGTCAGAGCTGGAAATCTTTTCAAGTTACATGCTCGGTGCGAATGTGACGAGCAACGTTACGAAGAACAACCGCGTGGCACATGCGAATACGCTTCAATTGTACACCGACCATACGCGTGCTCTTGCCGATTTTGATGCAGACTGTCGAAGGTACGTTTGTGTGCTTGTGGAGACGTCGTACTATTGTGGTTTGTTCCTAATGTTGGTGCGTTATTGGCTTTAGGTCTCACTTCGGTGCGAAAGGATGGGCGAATGTGAGCAGTGTGCCATCTTCGGTGGTGGATGCTGTTGTCATGCCGACTGATTTAGCAGAGAAAAATCCTTTCAGCAAGAGCGCATCGGAAGTCAATAACCACCAATGGCTGTCGCTTCTGGAACATGTCATACCATCGAGCAGTGGCGTGAAGCGGAACGAGTTAAGGGAGAGGGATAATCACACAAATGAGTGGTCCAGGAGAGGACTAAATGGAATTGTCGTGTCTCACAACGATCGCGACAAGCATCGGATCAAGGTGAGTGCAGCCACCAAAGTTTGCTTGCTTGCGACTATTATGCTGACGATGCGTGCCTTTTCTTGTATTTACCAGATACGGTTGCTCATGACTGAGCTGACCCAAATGCAATGCATTCCTGGACTTCACATCGTTGTTGCTTCGAACAATGAGCTTTTTGCATGGCAGAAGGTGCTCACCTCCGAAAACCAAGCAGAGTTTTATCCGTACTGGGGAGAAAAGGCGGATCGAGAAACCAGTCTGAGAACGCTTCGAGATAAATATTTGTCCCGGCAAAAAGCGACACCTCATGTATTGCTCACTAGCTACGATATCTTTGCTGAAGACGTGGGAGTTTTGAGCATGGTGCAATGGCAACTTGCTGTTATCGAAGTCCCTGAGGTTGTCACCTTTCAGGAGCAACTGGATTCTGTCTGGATGAAGCTGTTGTCTCTGCGAGCCCGACAGAGAGTAGTCATCTACCATGAAGAGTTCCACATTGACGCACGAAAATTGCTTCACTTTTTACTGCCAGGGCTGTTTTCGTCTCGGCGGAATCTACTGGTACGGTGTAAGTCGTGAGTATTGTGACTGTTATGTTTAGACACTGACGTACGCGTGTTTTGATAAACAGGCTTGGAGCTGTGCAGCATTCGACGCAGACTTTATTCATCGATTGTGCGATGTTCTAAGTCGTTCGTGCTCCTGTCCGAGCCGGACGAAGTCAATGCGTTCGTTGGAAAAGTTTTCCAGCATACGCTTTTTAAAAGTGATCAAGAATTGTCGATACTAAATTTGCTGGATAGACATGGCATGGTTCGACCAAGTGTTGCCACCCACGCTAAAGAAGGCCAGAGCAGCGTTGAGACAAAACGTTTGAGAAACCAGCTTACAGCAGCCTCACATGGAAGGGTACGTACCTAGTGTCTTCTCTGTGCAACGTCTTGCCTGCTCTAACCTCACATTTTTTGAATTTGCAGCCGAGAGCTAGGAAACTCAGTGGGGAGCTATCGGTCCAGTCACCAAAAGTGGTCCACAAGGTTTGTTTCATTAGCTCCACTCACTCACTGTTCTTGACGTTTACATGTTGAAGTAACGGTTGCCATTTGTTGTTTTTTTGTTTGCAATAGAAGAGACGAGGGAGTGATGGGACCCCTCGATCGCGAAAGAGAATAAGTCGGTGTGGGAAATGTGCCGGCTGCCTCTCTGAGGATTGCATGGTGTGCGGCCATTGCAAAGATATGAAAAAATATGGAGGTCCTGGTTTGCGAAAACAATCGTGCAAGAATCGCAAGTGCATAAATCCGAAGAGCTGGGGATTGGCTAAGAAGGAGAAGAAATCCAAACCAAGGAAGCAAGAAAAGGAACAGCCCCAATATGAAGACGAAGAGATGGCAAGTGAGAAGTACGAGTCGGAGCCTGAAGATGACGGAGC
Source organism: Globisporangium ultimum DAOM BR144 (assembly GCA_000143045.1). Classification (NCBI taxonomy): domain Eukaryota; phylum Oomycota; class Peronosporomycetes; order Pythiales; family Pythiaceae; genus Globisporangium; species Globisporangium ultimum. Next base: position 666,414 of record GL376560.1, read on the forward strand.
GCTTTCATATTACTCGCAAGATAGCGACAGAGAATCGACGTCTGGTCCGATAGTATTAAGCGAGACTGTGCATTCGGATTCAGATGCTCACAACATGCTGAAGTCGTCGGAAGAACTGCCACCTTCGCCGAGAGAGGTAAGCCTGGAATCGGATGAGAGACTTCAAGACAACTCACTAGATGGATCGGACGCTGGCTTTGGCTCGAAATCCTCACGGACGCGGGTGATGCGGTGCGGAAAGTGTGCTGGTTGTACAGCCTCAGATTGCATGAAATGCCGTCATTGCCTCGACATGAAAAAGTATGGCGGACCAGGACTTCGCAAGCAATCGTGCAAAAATCGAAAGTGCATTATACCGAAGGTGGTCCTGCTGAATCAATCGAAAGACGATGAGTTCGTGGATGAAAAAGGTAATATCGTGTATCCAGATTATTATGACGGAGCAGATATGCTGGATGGTGCAGAGCTGTACCATACTGGAGCGCTAGACGCGAGAACCTCGATGATCTCAGTGATCCAAGAATGCGAGATTTTTATCGACCGACACCTTGTGTTTACGTGCGATTTCTGCGTCGCGAGATTCAGCTCAAAAGACCTTCTCGACCTTCACGAGCGCGTTGAACATTCACTCGCTACAATCCAAGTCGATGCATTAGAGAGAGAAGCCAGTCGCATGTTCTTGCACCCGATTCAACAGAACTGCTTTATCAACGCTCAACTTCGCGAAAGAAAGCAGATCCAGCGGGCTTGTCCAAGAGCGTACGTGAAGCTTGAGGTATGTGGTGAAGCAAACATTCAGTATTATTCATCCTTCTGAGCTGAGTAATGCGCTGTTGTCGTATGGTATTTGGAATATAGGGACGCGATTTCCAGTATTTTATGATGCAGCCTTGCATTGTTCTCGGTCGATTGAGCTCGTGGTGGCTCAATTTTTACCAGAATCTTGTGCTAACAAATGCAACCGGACTTGGCGGTGGCGATGTCGACTGCCATATCGGAAACGATACGACCATCGATTCGAAACACGCTTTGATAGCATGGAGTTCGAACAAGAAGAGTTTTACAATCGAGTGCCTGAGTGATCGAACGCCGATTTCGGTAAATGGTCAAAAAGTCAGCTTCGAGTCGATGCCAATGACGCTTGAGAGCCGCAACCTCGTTGAAGTCGGATCGTGTGCGTTCTACTTTTTGCTGCCGAAGGCTCCCAGCGAGAACAAGGATCAGTGGAGCTGTAGACAACCGGCGCAAGACCAAGTGGGAACACTTCCCCGTTCAGAGCTCCAGGCATGGCTTCATGCGACGATAAGGAAGCGCCGAGCGTCGGCAGCATCAGGCGATGACAGCAAACTAGATCACGCCAGTGACGTCGCAGCGATAAAGAAGCGCTGCCAGGAGCGTCTCGCAATGTCGAGTTAGATCTGCCGAAGAAGGTAATCGTAGACAAATCAATCCAACCACACGTTCATTGCTGCCAGTCAGCCATTGCATTTGCCATCATCGCATTTTCATCAAATCAAGATCAGCAATACTAACGATTAGTTAATAGAGGTTTGTGCTGTATACTGATATTGACAGGCGCATGCCCTATGACAGTTTTACCTACTTTTGCAATTATTTTACTTCGGCCGCCTGGTTTTGGTCAAAAGCCCACAGCCAGCCAATTGGAGGTGAATCTTACAAGGGACGAGCGAAAGCGGCACAGCTCGGGGAGGCCCCAAATCACAGACTCTACAGCACACGAGCAAGCAAGATGGTTGTCGCAGGCATCGACATCGGATCCACCCACGGCTGCGTGGGTGTGTTCCACAACGGCAAGGTGAACATCATCGCCAACGACCAGGGCTTCCGCACGACGCCCGCGTACGTGACCTTCGAGGGCGACGAGGTCATCATCGGTGACACGGCCGTCAACAAACTACACTCGCACGCCGAGAACACGATCTTCCACCTCAAGCGTGTGCTGGGCAAGAACCACGAGGACGTCGTTGACCACGACTACATCCAGGAGTGGTCGTTCAAGGTCTCCAAGGCCGACGATGGCGCGGTCCACGCCGCGACGTCGCGCAACGGCGAGCCACACCACGTCACCCCGGTCGAGTTCGTGTCGCTCTTGATCAAGAACCTGAAGGACCTCGCTGAGGATTTCACCGGTGAAGCCGTCGACAGCGTCGTGTTGAGCATCCCAGCGCACGCGACCGAGAAGCAAAAGGAGCTGCTCCAGGAAGCCGCCGACAAGGCCGGCGTCAACGTGCTGACGTTCATCAGCGAGCCACTCGCCGCTGCCATCGCGTACGGTCTGGACGACAGCGCCAAGAGCGCGCACCCAGAGTACGTGTTGGTGTTCGACATTGGTGGTGCGACCCACGACGTGACCTTGATCAACGCGGACAAGGGCCTTTTCGAGATTGTGGCGTCTGCTGGCAACGACAAGTTGGGTGGTGAAGACTTCACCAAGGCGCTCGTGGAACACTGTGCCAAGGCTTTCCAGCGCAAGACCAAGCTCAACGTGAAGGACAACAAGAAGGCGTCGAGCCGCCTCCGTATTGCGTGTGAGACCGCGAAGCGCACGCTTTCCACGCAGACCCAGGTGAACATTGAGATCGACTCGTTGATGGAAGGCGAAGACTTTTCGCTCAAGCTCTCGCGTCCACGTTTCGAGGAACTGATCAACGACTACGTGACGGCTGCGTTGAAGGAAGTTGATGCGCTCTTGGAGTCGGCGGATGTGGAGAAGGAGCACGTGGACCACGTCATCCTTGTCGGTGGTTCGTCGCGTATCCCATTGCTTCAAAACGCCGTGAAGAAGTACTTTGACGGCAAGACCACGCACTTGCACTTGTCGCCTGATGAGGTTGTTGCGCACGGTGCCACCGTCGAAGCTTCGCTTCGTGCGGACCTTGCCAACTTCGAGGCCCCAAAGAAGGCGCTCGACAACGTGAACGTGACGCCATTGACCTTGTCCGTGGCTCTCGCCAACGGCAGTGTGACGGAACTGATCCACCGCGAGACCGTGCTCCCAGCCACGGCCACCGAGACGTTCACGACCTCGCAGGATAACCAGACCGCGATCTTCTTGCAGATCTACGAAGGCGAGCGCGTGATGGCCAAGGACAACACGTTGTTGGCGTCGTTGGCCGTGTCGGGCATTGCGCCAGCGCCAAAGGGCGAGGCTGAGATCGAAGTCACCTTCGCTGTGAACACCAAGGGTGCGCTCACGATCACTGCCGTTGAGCAGACCGCTGGCAAGAAGACACTCGAGGTGAGCAACGACCCAAAGCGTTTGTCTGCTGCTGACGTCGCGGTGATCATCCAAAAGGCCGAAGACGCCGCCGAGGAGGACGATGCGTTGTTGGACGCGTTGGAGGACGACGACGAGGACGCAGACGAGGAGGTGGCTGTCCCAGCCGCTGCTGCGCCTGTGCTCGCGCCAACGGGGGACCTAGATTAAATGTACCTAAATCATTTACTACATACATTAAAAGAGTCCATCCAATTTTGTATCGTCAAGACTGTTTTCTATTTGCCACAGAAAAAAAATAATGCGTCTCTGTCGTGGAAGAATGGAAATATACTGCTTTGTGATATTATTACATGCAAAATGCTGTTTGCAAGATTTATGCGGACTTTTATTTCTTGCGTGAACGGTACAGGACTGCGTGTGAGAGAAAGTGAGTGTCCAGTGGGACCATATTGAGACGATAGCGAGGCAAGAAGCGCTATGGAAGACGTCAAGTCCGCCGCCCACGCGCTCAATGTACGTCCCCTGCTTCGTGCATATATACATAGTGCACGCAATAAACAAGCCGTCTGAGCAGTGTGTCGAGGTGCCTGACTGACCTTTGTATGTGTGTTGGACGATGGGATGACAAAGGACCGCGGCTCGGGTCTCGATTTCGGTATGTACATGCGTGCTGATAGAATAACTCTCTCGATTCGGTGGTATGTCAGAGTTATTGCATCACTATCGTGACTTACCGCTATACTGCGCGGGTGCTGCTGTTGCTGCAGAGGTGTCGGTCGCTGAAGGGGACGACTTTGAAGCTGGTTTGATGTCTCCAAAAGGTACGAGCGAGAGGTAACGCGACCACAGCTCTGGGTGTATGCGATGTTGACGTACGCTTTCTGTTGCAGTCCGCGACACGCTTATGGGGAAGAAGGCAGGCTACAATGATGGTTCCAAGGAAGACGGCGCTCGCGGAGGCATGTGCGGGTGCTTCACGCTCGCGTACTACAAGCCGGTATGTGCATTATTGATGAGCTCCTCGACCCTCTTACATTCTTGATACTAAGACTCTGTCGTTGTGCTGGTTTAGTACTTTGACGTGGACACAGCCGACGTTCAGCAGCGGTTGACGCGTGCGTTGCTCCCGTTCAAGAAGAACCCGACGTTTGCTGAGATGATCGCACCGAGCCCGGATGCGTACGGCCCCTTTTGGCTCTCGACGACACTGGTTTTCTGTCTGGCGTCGTGCAGCAACGTGGCGTCGTACATGGATTTCGATGGTGACATCAGCGAGTGGTCGTACGATTTCAGTCGCTTGGCGTCGGCGTACACGCTGGTTGAGACCTTTCTCTTTGGTCTTCCCGTGCTGCTCTGGCTGCTGGGGAAATACATGAGCGTCCCCATGACGCTCTCGTTCCTGCTCTGTTTGTATGGATACTCGATGGCGATTTTCATCCCGGCATCGGTACGTGCTTTGCTGCGTTATTGTCCACTATTTCCTAATTGCGTACATGCCTGACTGCTCTTGATACTCTTTTTTGAATGTTGCTAGATTGTGTGCATGGCGCCCGCCGACGGCTTTGACTGGGTCGTGCTGCTGCTCTCGATGGCGTGGTCGCTGTTTTTCTTGTTGAACAACCTCTGGTCCGTCATCTCTGAGCACTTGTCCAAGGAGAAGATGCTGCCTGTGCTCGCGTTCATCAGGTACGCAACATACAGTCAGTCTTTCATGGATTTGTCTCTCAGTCCACTGATGTGATGCCGTTGTCTCTCTTTGTTTTTGCGTAGCGCAACGCATTTAGTGTGGGCGATCCTGATGAAATTGCTCTTCTTCTAACTTGGTTAGTACATTCCTTCATACGAAGGATGATACGCGGACATTGGAAGGCAAAGAATCAAACTGGGATTGACGCAGGACATTTAACATAGGGAAACACGCACATTTGCTTTCTTTTTTTTTCTGTCTATAACTATGGCGCATGCGACTTGCGCTCATTGCTTCGTAAGCACTTGCAAATTCTCGTCGTCGCTATCGCTATCCATGCCGTTCTCAGCATTGAGCATCGCTTCTCGCTCGTCATCTGGATGCGCGGAGAGAGTCTCAAAGTCGATGTCGCTGTCATGCGTGCTGATCTTTTCTGTCCGGTTCCTACAGGGTTCCAATAGAAAAAGTATCCGTACATGAGGCGCATGCACTACACAAACAGCATACAATAACGAAGAAAGTAGTCGCACTTGAGGAAAATGGCGAGACGAATGTACTGCACGGCATTGCGAAGCGCGAGGATCGAGTCCGCCGCAACTTCTTCCAGTTCGCCAAGTACGCCTTCTTCGTTGAAGTACATCACGACAGACACCAGACTCATCACTACAGCCGACAAAATAGAAGGAGCATCAGTACGAAGCTTCAAGTGGACGAATGCCATTCCAACAGCAGTAAAGTAACATACCGAGCGCGATGACATCGAAGATATTGCACCACTTGGTCCAGAAACGCTGCAGTCCGCAAACCACAAACACACATCAGAAACAAGGTCCATTTTGGACAACTGTACTGCCATACACAGCATTCTATACGCACTCGCTTGAACGCCATCATGCGCAGCAGCACTTCAAACACGAGGAGAGTGCTCACAGTGATCTCGAGTGAGATAAACAGCACAGACGAAGGGCTGCAGTGCACCAGCAAATACCAAAAGGATACACCCAGTGAGTTACCTCTGCATAAGAGCGGACAAAACTACCAAGCGTACGCGTCAGATAGCTTACATGCGCCATCGGTTCAATCCGGTCTATCGCGTGCCAAGCCAATAACATACACACACAAGCACACATTAGCCACGAACAGCTCTCAACGTTCGTCCTCTCACAGAAGACAGAAAACAGAAGCCACACGTACCCACACGACGCACAGGATGCTGGAGACGACAGTGAAGAAGTAGATGAGGCGGTAGAAGCTGGAGAAGTAGAGCCGCGCCGCGACGGTCATCGCGTACTCGGCGCATCCGATATGCTGTGACTTGGAGGCGCTGACCGTCGGCGCGCGCACCTTGGAGGCGTCCGAGAGCGGCACGCGCGTGAACAGAGCGCGTCCGACCATCCTCACGCCTTGCACGGATCCGCGAAAAGATACGGAGCAGGCGCTGATTGAGTCTGAGGATGGAACGGAGCTCCAAGGCCTCGACTTTCTTTCACGCGATTGGCTTTACTTGCTGGTGCTGATGGCGCAATACACGAGGCATGAGGAAGGTAAGCAAGTAGAGAAGGGTTCAGCAGCACCACTGTGTCAATGCGATAAAGTACGATTGACGACACATGCGTACAGGGATTTATTTGTTAGTTGTCTGCCTTAGCAGTGTGGGATATAAGTACAAGACAACAGTATCTTCACGCAAGTAAAGTGCCAAAAGAGGAAGAAATATGAAATGCATCACCAAGGTATATCAGTTTGGTGGCTTTGCTCGCCAGTTCAATGAAAGAAGAGCGAAGGAAGGAAGGGGAAGGCTGACAGGCGTCAACACTGGTGCAGTGTGTGAGATGAGCGCGCATCCTCTTCACTCGCTCACTGTATTCAGTACAGTAGGAGAACTTCAGGCTGGATAAACGGCCTGGGTAACGGAAAGGGTTCCATAGGAATTGGATGCCGCACCTTCTGTCGTGTCAAACCAAGTTCCATTTTCGGCCTCTTATTCGTGAGGCAATCATCGAGTTGGATGGTGGTAAACACTGGCAGCTGCATTTGGTAATACTCAAAGCAAAATAGCCGTGCAGTGATAGCACAGCGAGCACTGTTCAGCATATTATGGCCTTTGGTTTTACGGTAGTCATAAGGTGAGGTTTTAGTTAGCTGACCTATTGTACTGCTACTCAATTGATATTCAAGCAGGCTGCTGTGCGGAGGAAGTCTTTGATCAAGATGGCGCGTTTGCGCAGCCCGACATGGGGCTTCTCGCGTTGTTGTGGAGCCCTACATTCTGGGTCCAGCGCAGCTCGATAGCTTTGAAAAGAAACTGTGCCCCTTGGTTGCAAAATGTACAACCCATTCACTGGAGGTGTTCCGGTTCACGTTCCCATGGCGCCGCCGAACCTCTCGCATTCTGCACACGAGGGACCGTGAGAGTTGAATCCACTAGCAAACCATTGTGACGCAGTCTCTTGCGCCATCCTCGTTCTTTTTTGCGCACCATCAGCTCGAAATGAGGAAGGGGTTCCTGAATCAAAAGGCCGCGCTTGCGCGAGGGATGCAGACGTGCGGTGGTGAGCGTTGGTGCTCGGCTAGAGGTTTCTCATGGTTTCGGAAAGTAATCCCCCCTGCTGAGCGCCAACACCCACCACTGCACGTCTACATCCCTCGCACAAGCGTGGCCTTTTGATTCAGTTCCACTCTCTTTTGGTGGAGCTGCAACTTCAACTTGGATGACGCGCACAAAAACGGTCCAGGGATGCGCCACAGTACTCGTGTGAGTCCGGTGCGCTGCCGAATGTGAGCCGCTCACTCCCGAATTCGCGGTCTTCGACTCACAACGCGCGACTCGGAGCCCCTCCTTCTACGCGATGATGTGGAAGACCTGCGCCATCGGAGCACTCGTGGCGTGTGCGCTCAACGGGATCGCGACAGCGATCCGCCCAGGAGACCAAACGTGCGCTCTCAGCGCGTCGAACCAGTGCGCCGTGAGCGCCATCGAACCTTCGACGTTGGACGGTAGTGTGCTCATCTACCCGGGCGGCAAGACTCGCTGCGCGTTCGACGATTTTACCGATGTGAAAGGAAATTTCAGCACGAACAAGACGTACTTCTTCCAGGTGTTCCCGAACAAGGACCAGGACAAGAAGAAGCTGCTGCTGTTTTTCCAAGGCGGAGGCGCGTGCACTGGAGAAGACACGTGCAGTTTCTCGCTTCAATGCTCGCTGGGTAAATCAGCCACGTTCAACCCGAACGCTGTGGCCAGCAGTAGCGGGATCTTGAACCGCACGAACACCGACAACTTGTTTAAGGACTGGAACATTGTGCACATCCCGTATTGCACCGGTGATCTCCACGTCGGCAATGCTGAGCGCCAGACGTCCGACAGCGGCTTCGCTCAATTTCTCGGCCAACCGCAATGCATCGGTCAAAAGATGGTGACCCACATGGCTGGGTACGAGAACACGATGTCTGCGTTGAAGTGGGCGTTGGCCAACTACCCAAACCCAGAGCACCTTATCGTCGGTGGTGCGAGTGCGGGGTCTCTTGCCGCCCAAGCAGTGAGCGCGCTGGTGGCCGATCTCTGGAGCGTCAAGGACTCATCTATTCGGTACTCCGTGCTCGCGGACAGCTACGTCGGCGTCTTGCCAGAAGAGAAGAAGCCGTCTGGTGAGACGCTCGATTACTATGGCGCGTGCGACGTTGACCTGAAGGTTCCAGCCGGAATCGAATCGTTGTGCAAGGCCAAGACACTCACGGTCGTGCAGTTGATGTCGTCGCTCCTGCAGGCGACATCGTTCAGTGACTGGCTGTTCATCGACAGCAAGGCCGATAAAACGCAGCGGTACTTCTATCAGCTCGTGAAGGATGGTATCGCGGGGTACCCGTTCCCAAACCTCATCTCTGGCGCTGATTTTTTCGCGGTAAGTGCTTCGCTGTTGGCAATGCCATTTATGTGTGTGTGTGACGATGCTGCCACCACGCACATTTTCTGTACTAAATATTGTTTTGCGCTTTTCTTGTGTCCATAATGTCCAGGACATGACGACGATGATCAACGCGTATCGCACTGTGAGCTCGCGCATCTCGACGTTCTTTGTCGAGGGTGAGAGACACGTGTTCCTAACGTCCGAAGATTACACGACCGTACTGAGCGACACAGGTGACGTACTCGGTGCGTTCCTCAAGAAATGGCTGCTCCCACACGATGATCCGTCCGTCGCGCCGACGCCAGCGCCAACGTCTGGCAACCCGTCCCCTGCGCCAGCGGCTCCATCGACCACGCCATCCACCACACCAGCAGTCATGCCATCAGTAGTGCCGACGGCAACACCATCGGTCCGTCCAAGCTGCTAAAGCGTACGAAGAGTAGCAACTATCGCTCGCCACTTGGAGAGAAGTATCAACCTCATTTAAATGAGATCAAACTTGTCGTTTTTGGTACCAATTCTTGATACTTGTATTCTACAGTACTTCGAAGACAACTTCAAGTAGTAATAACCGAATTCAGTATACGCGAAGTAGCACTGGATCCCCTGCTTGTCATCTAATGCGCACATTCTGGTGCTATTCATACTTTCCAATTTGCCGGCTACCCCACAAGTCGAATAGACAAGCCCACGCTTGCTATCGACTTTCTGACCCAGCTGCCTCCAAGCGACTGCTCAACCCCAACCCCGACCGTCCCTTAGTTCACACGGGTGAACCTCTCGAAGTTTGATTAGAGACCCGGTGCTTTCCACGACGTGGTTAGTGATCAGTCTCGTCTGCCACGCTTGTTGGTGGGATCGATCTTTTAGAGCTCATCTGTGAGTGCTATTGCTCTCCCGAAGTGTACATTTCGGAGCTGCCGCGAATTGAGGTTCGCTTCGCACTCTGATCTTGACTCTTCAGGTGCTGCCTGCTGCTTTCTATACTGCCTCATTGCGAGCGGTCCCTGGGAACTTGTAGATCAGTTTGAGAGTTTGACTTTCTCTCGGTTCTCGACCAAGCAGTCGACCCCTTCAACCCCAAAAAACACAAAATCACAAAAAAACTGCACATTCAAGTCAAGAAAAGCCAGCCAAAAATCAAGAAAAAGAATCCAGTCAAGAAAAATCCAGCCAAAA
>GL376560.1:681528-698387 GCA_000143045.1 Globisporangium ultimum DAOM BR144
ATTCGGCGTGATTATGCACGAGAGTACTCTAGACATGTGAATGATGGTTCTACTTTGGGAAACCACACTGGTGACGAGATCAACGTGTCTCTACCATCTGAAGTGAGTGGCTCCGCCAATCACTTTGCAGGGAATCTCCGCGGTACTTCAAGTTCAAGTTTCCAGCAGATCCCCTGGGTTCAACCTTAGTGTACCCAAGGTTTTATATATCAGATTCATAGGTTTTATTTCTGCATGTTTAGGTTTTATAAGTAAAACCTCTAGGAGCCCTAGTGGTGTTTTATATGTAGTGTCAGGAACCATAAGCTCATTTTCAATTCAGTTGCAATTTTTCCAAGTTCCTCCCAAGTCTTCCTCTCAAGCGCAAGCGTGCGTGCTGTGTTTGAGGCTGTCTCGGATAGCCTCTTACACCTGGTAGCACTTCGTAGTCCTTTCAACGACCACGTCAAGAGTCTGCATAGGCCGCTTGTGTAGCGTGCGCAGACATTCCAAGACCCCTGTCCGATTGTGAGAAACAATGGAAGGGATTGAGACGCCGATGGGCTCGATGCCTGGAGAAACCGTGGAGCTGACGAATGAGCATTTTCCTCATTTGTCGAGCCACGAGTGGGCAGCCCTCGAGCGTATGCGAGCGGTCATCGGTGAGGCGGCTGTGATCAGCTTGCTGAAATCAGCGTCACCGGTTGAGCAGAGGAACGCGGCTACGAGCTTCATGCATCACGAGATCATGAACTCTCATCGACAGTCTGCAACTCCTGTCACGACGATGAGAGTAGCACCTCTGAAGCTCGATGTATCTCCGTACCGTGGCGGAGAGAACGAGCCTCTAGCGAGATGGTTCGTTGAGTTGGATGCAGCGATCACTGCAAGACAACTACGGGACCCAATACAGCAAGTGTTGTTTGCAATGTCAAAACTTGCGGGTCGAGCGAAAAGTTGGGCGTATGGGAAGCGATTGGCGGAGCCACATTGCTTCTACGACCTGGACGACTTCAAGCGAGAGCTGAAGAAGGCTTTTGAACCTCCGCAGAGCGAATTTCGGGCTCGCGCAGAGTTTTAAAGCTTCGTCAGGGTAAATACGACCTACACTCGTACGCACAACGAGCTCGCTACTTGGTATCGAGCATCGTGGACGAGCCGATGACATCCCAACGCAAGTCGTGACGTTCATGACAGGTCTGAACGATGTCCGATTCGGAACCAGCTGTTCCGTGAGTACCCGAAGACCCTGGAAGGAGCCATCAGCCGTGCGATGCAAGAAGAATTCAGCATCAAGCAAGCCAAATTCCAAGGTTTTCCGGCAAGACCACCAAGGCAACCAAACGTTGTTCATGATGGCCCAGAGCCGATGGACATCTCGTACATTTCCACGCCTGGAAATGAACGTCCTCGCAACGATGGAAAGTGTTTCCGTTGTGGGAAGCCGGGTCACTTCGCTCGGAACTGCAAAGTGTCTTTGTCTGATCGGCAAACGGCACAGGGCTCGCGCTCGAACAACTACGACCGTAATAATGGTCGTCGGTTCGATCGTTCCCAAAGGTCAAAAAACGGGAACGACCAGTAGGGGCGGGGCCTCCTACTGGGCTCGAGAAGAGGACTGTGAATGTTGTGGAAACACAGGACTCTGGCCCCAATGTGCATGATGCACATGCAGTTTCCACGAGTGAGAAGAGTGTCAGTCAAACGTCAAGTTTGATCGTTCTCAAAGTTCATGTAGACGGTATTGCAACGCCTCTACGAGCTTTGGTTGACACTGGTGCGTCGAACAACTTTGTTCGAAATGAAGTGATTGCCAGGCACAACATCTCTGTGCCTGTTGCAAATGAAGAGAAGACGATGATTGTTCGGTTGGCCAACGGGTCAACTGTGAAGATGCCAAAGCGAGTCGTTCGCTTGGCAATGAAGTGTGAAGATTTCCGAGGCGAGGACGAGTTCATCCTTCTCGACCTCGATGACAAGTTTGACATCATCCTGGGCATGCCATGGTTGAAGCGTTACCAACCTAGCATTGACTGGATGAACATGAAGATCTCCGTTGACAAGTCATGCAGCGCTGACTTGAGCAGCATGACAACGGATGAAGTGGTATGGGTTTATACATCTGTGGAAGAAATCTCAGATGGCCCTTGTGATATTGCGGTGTGCGATGGCCCCCCATGTTCACAAGTGGCACCCATTTTGAAGAAGACAAACGGAGGTGGAGCAGTCAGGCGCCAGAAAAAGACTGTCTCCTTTGCCATCGACGACAAAGTTGCGTGCGATGGTAGTATGAAGAATGACGGGAAGATAGGCAGAGACCCGCCCCAAGACAAGAAAAAGAAGACCAGCAAGAAGAGTGTTTCATCAAGAGTTTCAAGTGCCCTGATCAAGGTACAAGTCAAGATGACGAAGGAAGTGTCCAAGCAAGAGTCACTTCGAGCGAATTTGTGAATATCGCGGTCTGCAAGGAAGAAGGTGACGTGAATGTAATCCGTCACGTACAAGTGGAAAATCCTCCAAGTTCTGTCAGATTGATTTCCTTGCCATCGATGAGCAAGAAGACGCTGAAGCGTAGCCTAGCGAGAGGCGAAATCTCGCAGATCTGCATGATCGTCGATGTTGGCGATGCAGAGGACATCAGCACAGTATCAGCAATGGAAGCTGAAGTGCTTGATGAGAAGACACGGAAGGAAAGGTTCGAGGAGCAGTCATGGGACGCTCTCAAAACCAACCCCGTGTATGCACTTGCCAGGGAATTTGAAGACATTTTCCCAGACAAGGTGCCGGACGAATTGCCATTTGATAGAGGCATTCGTCATGAGATTGACGTACTTCCTGGCACGAAGTACTGCATCACAAGACAGTGGCCGTTGCCAAAGGAACAAGTCGATGCGATTGATGAGTTCTTTGCGCAACGTGCAAAGGCTGGCCATGTGCGAGAGAGTAAGTCTCCGCATTGCAGCCCCACTTTCTGTGTGAAGAAAGCAACTGGCGGATGGCGCATTGTTCACGCTTTCAACAAGCTGAACGACGCGACCATACCTGCTCAAACTCCGGTTCCACGCAAGGACATGATCCTTGATGGAATGGTTGGCAGCACCATCTTTAGTGCTATCGATCTGAAAGATGGATTCTATCAGATTCGAATGCGCGAAGATGATGTCCCACTAACTGCAGTGAGTACCCCTAGTGGTATGCTGTGGGAATGGTTAGTGATGCCACAGGGACTGAAGAATGCTCCTGCGACCTTCAATCGAATGGTCACGAACGTTCTTCGTCCTTTACGAACATTTGCACCGAGTTACTTTGACGATATCTTCGTTCATAGTAAGGCCACGAATGGGAGATCTGATGTTGATGTTCATCTTGATCATCTTCGTCAAGTTTTCCAGGTCATGCGTGAAAACAAACTGTACGCAAACTTGAAGAAGTGTATGTTCTTCGCTCCCGAGATCCCTGTTCTCGGTTGTTTTGTGGGCAAGAACGGTGTTCGAGTTGATCCGGAGAAGGTCAAAGCTATTGACGATTGGCCTGAGCCAAAGAACGTCAAACAGCTGACAATGGTTGGGTCTGGCCAACTATTTGCACAAGTACACGCGCAATTATGCAGCGTTAGTGCAACCCCTCACACAGCTCTTGAAGAAAGACGTTGAGTGGAAGTGGTCGAAAGACCATCAAACGGCGTTCGAAGAAGTCAAGAGGAGTCTTCGTGAAGCTCCTGTGTTGGCTTTACCGGACCACGACAAGCCGTTCCATGTCGTCTGTGATGCGAGCGACTATGCCATCGGTTGTGCATTGATGCAACACGATGATGAGGGTCGAGAGCGAGTTGTTTCGTATCAGTCACGACAACTCCGACCCGCAGAACGGAACTACCCAGTTCATGACAAGGAACTTCTGGCGATGAAGTATGCTCTTGTCAAGTTCCGTGTCTATCTGCTTGGCGAGGAGCGCTTTGCTATTTACACTGATCACGCATCACTGCGGACAGCGGTAAAGACTCCTCACTTGTCGCAAAGAATGGCGAGATGGCTTTCCTTCTTTGCAGAGTACAACTTTGTTGTACACTACAAGCCAGGCAAGACGAACATCTTAGCCGACGCATTGTCAAGACGTCCGGATTACGATCCGAAGTCCAAGAGTGACAATCTGGACGAAGAATGTCGACTTTGCGAAGATGTTCAAGCGATCGCAGTTCAAGCCACGACGACAGTGCGAGAAGAGATTGTCGAAGGGTACAAGTCTGACGACACATGTCAGGACTTGTTGAAGTACTTCAAAGATCCTTCGGACAAAGCACTGCAGAGCTTGCCTGCTCGAACAAGATCGCGTGTTCACCGCTTCCAAGTACACAATGGGTTGTTGTACTATGCGGTTGAAGATGGGGATACAGCAAGGGTTGTTGTTCCCAACGACGAGGGCCTGCGTCATCGACTCTTGTATGAGTATCATGACAGTCCCTCAGGTGGTCATCTCGGACGTGAGAAAACGTTTCTCAATCTTTCCCGGGATTATTACTGGCCACACATGTACAAGTGGGTTCGCAAGTATGTGAGGACTTGCGAAATCCGCCAGCGTGTGAAGCCCTCTGGCTCCACACAAGCCCCACTTCGTTCATTGGCAGTGCCAACTGACAGCTGGAAGTCCGTGAGTATGGATTTCATATTCGGACTTCCAAGGGACAAACACGGCAGGAATGGCATCCTGGTGTTTGTGGACCGATTTAGTAAGATGGTGCATCTTACTCCGGTCTCTGACAAGATCTCGGCAGAGATGACTGCGAAAGTCTTTGTAGACGTGGTGTTCCGTCTACATGGTCTGCCTTGGGAGATCGTGTCCGACCGAGACACTCGGTTTACGTCCAGATTCTGGCGTACTCTGTTTGGCATTTTGGATACGAAACTATCCATGTCAACAGCAGCACACCCAGAGACAGACGGTCAAACTGAACGAGTGAATCGTGTCCTGGAAGACGTGTTGCGCAGCTATGCGACGTCTTTCGGAGAGTGGAGTGAGTTTCTCCCTCTCGCTGAGTTTGCGTTGAACAACTCCACGCATGTCTCGACAGGTCATACCCCGTTCTATGTGAACTACGGACTCCACCCGAGAGTGCCAGCGTCACTAGTGGGAGAGGTTTCTACCTTAAGTGGGGGAGAGACTGCGGCTAAGAGCCACAGTCGGACCTGATGCTGTCACAGAGTAAAGCGAATTTTGACTCGATGAAACCTCTAAACGACATGACAAGTCGTGAGGCACAGCAAGTCGATGACTTTATTGTGAGGAGACAGCCATTGTAAGGTTTGTTCGAGACGCAATTGCAAAAGCTCAGGACCTGCAAAAAGAACAAGCAGACAAGAGTGGAAGGAAGAACAAGCAAGTATATAAGATTAATGATCTTGTATTACTTAGTACGGCTAATCTGCCTGAACATGCAGTGTCTAACTTGGGGAGTTCGAAACTTCTGCCAAGATATATTGGGCCATTCAGGGTAGTTAAATGCAATGGGGATGCATACACACTAGACATTCCTAAACGCATGCGACTACACCCTACGTTCTACGTAGGACGATTAAAGCCTTACCTTCCAAGTGGGTCAGCGAACCCTATAGAACCTTTGACGGATGATCAAGTTGATCCTGGAGTCGCTCCACCAGCTCGCGAAGAGTCTGTAACTCATCGCCATGGAGCTTCTTCTCGGCATAAAGGCGCTGAAGTACATCAAAGGACTCGTCCTTTATTGTCTCCAACGCGAGAAGGCGACCATGATACTCCTTCCGAAGTATCTCAAGAGAAGTCCCTGCCTCTTCTACAGAGCGCAGTAGACGTTCGTGATACGCATCACGAGCTTTCTCAGCCTTCTGGAGTCGTTCAAGCTCGGCTTGAATCTTCTCGAACCTCTGTGCGGAACGTGACTCCATTGCCGAACGCTGGGCAAGACCATCGAAGAGCAAGCCGATCTTCGACTCCTGCTCATTCAACCGGTCTTCGAGGCTTCCGCACCGGTCTTCGAGTACCGCGTTGCGAACTTCAAGAGCCTCGATCTGAGCGCGATGAGCACTCTTCCACTTCCAGGGTCGCTCAATCGTTTTCGCGTTCAGCCCCACTTCCTCTGATCGATCATCAAAGAGAGCGTCGTTGATCGTTGAGTCGATAGTCGATCACGAGGATCGATCGACTCGTCGTCAGGGAAAGAAGCAGTTGAACCGTCAACGCTTCTACAGAGTACGGTGGCTTGGCTATCCGCCGGACTCGGACACGTGGGAACCTCGAGAGACTCTTCAGTCTGATGTTCCCGACGTGGTTCACAGCTACGAACAAAGCTTGTAGTGCTCTCGCGAGCACTAGAACGACGAGAGCCAAGCTCTTTGTGGTCGTTCTCGAGCGTGCCTCCTAGGTTCCCTAGCAAACGCTCGACAAGATGTTCATTCTCGAGTCGGACAAACGTCTTCCACGACTCGAGCTTCGCTGTGGTAGACTGGGCTGGATCGTCACTGCCGGACATCTTGCGCCAGCGGAAGAACAACTCCTTGTAGAACCGACGTCCTCCACGTTTCGCGCGAATAGCGGAGATGTCGTACAAACCGGGAGCCGTCCGCTGCCGCTTCGGCTCGGGCTGTTCTTCGCGCTTCACTTGGTTGCTTGATCGCTTCATGGTCAATTGAAAAGTGAGAGCGGATACCTCTTCCAAAAGAAGTAAAGTCCATGATGGAACTTTAAGGGAGGGATGATGTAATGGGCTAAGGCTGCCATTACATGCAAGGTGGCTCTTTGTGTGTGTCACACGCCACCTTGTGGAAGTGCATTGTGGGTGCGAAGATATTGGGTGAAACACATAAAAGTGATCCCACATGCACAGTTGACGTCATCGTCTGATGTCAGAGCAATCTGTGTCTGAGTTGAGTGTTGATCGCTCGCAATCATTGAGATTCGGCGTGATTATGCACGAGAGTACTCTAGACATGTGAATGATGGTTCCTACTTTGGGAAACCACACTGGTGACGAGATCAACGTGTCTCTACCATCTGAAGTGAGTGGCTTCCGCCAATCACTTTGCAGGGAATCTCCGCGGTACTTCAAGTTCAAGTTTCCAGCAGATCCCCTGGGTTCAACCTTAGTGTACCCAAGGTTTTATATATCAGATTCATAGGTTTTATTTCTGCATGTTTAGGTTTTATAAGTAAAACCTCTAGGAGCCCTAGTGGTGTTTTATATGTAGTGTCAGGAACCATAAGCTCATTTTCAATTCAGTTGCAATTTTTCCAAGTTCCTCCCAAGTCTTCCTCTCAAGCGCAAGCGTGCGTGCTGTGTTTGAGGCTGTCTCGGATAGCCTCTTACACAAGGTGATCCACTCTCGCCAGCCTTATTTGTGCTCTACATTGAACCGCTATTGAACTACCTCCGAGTCCAGTTCAAGTCCCGTGGTCTCAAGTTACGAGCTTCAGAGGAACCCCACACAGTTATCAGCTTTGCAGATGATTGCACAGGTCTCCTCACTGATCTCTCTCTTGCACCCGAGTTTCTACAACGTGTCCAAGACTTTTGCTCGGCGGCCGGGATGAAGCTCAACACGCACAAGACTGTCATACTACCTTTTCGAGAATGGAGAGATGAAGATGAAGAACTCGAGACTCAGCTACAGCAACTCGGAGTACAAGTCATTGACAATACTGGTGAAGCCAAGCTTCTCGGTATTCGTTATGGACCGCGTCTCTCCAATACAGATCGACTGCACCACCTCATTGCAAGTATCCAGCTCCGTTGTACAGTATGGAAGCACCGCGCAAGGACTTTGAACGGCCGAGTGGCGTTGCTTCAGCAAATTGTGCTACCCACGCTCTGGTACACAGCCAGTGTGTGTCATATCCCGCAATCCGGCTTTCAAGATCAAATCAAGGGTGTCATCGCGACTTTCCTGAGTGACTCGAGCACTTCGAGTTCCCGACTATCAGCTATCCTGGCCACAGACTGGTGGTACACTCCAAGATCCCAAGGAGGCCTCGGTCTCACACAGATAGAAGACTCGGTGAACGCGCTACAAGTACATGCACTTGTACGTGTGGTGAAGAGTGTGCGAGAGTGCCATCACTCGCTTCCCAGTTGGGTCTCCCCTGTTGTTCAAGTCTTTCAGCAGGCTATGACTCCATGGGGTCGACCCCTCGATATTGTGTACGCCCCAGTAACTACCAGTCCCAACCATGCCAGCACTCGACGTGAAAATCGCTGGTCTGCTCTAAACAGCTTCTGGCACCAGGTGCTCTTTGTCTGGCATACCAAGTTGAGACCCAAGATACGAGCCAGCACAAGCGAGTTTGACCTATTGTCTATGCCGCTATTACACAACGCCACACTACGACATGGAAGTCAAGACCGCACATTAGCTACAAGACCCTCGGCACTCGTACAGAGACTCACCCAGCTCCAACTCTACACGGCAGAAGACATATACGGCCTCTGTGGTAGTACGCCAACACCGGCGGCACTTGCCACAGCGATCCAGCAACCAGGCGACTCAAGAGCATACAACACACGCTATTGCAGGAACTTCCTCGTAGACTGTGATATTGCACTTCAAGTCCTTCTCGACCCTCCAATCGGTCCTCGTCCAAGTCAAGCCTTTGCAAGTGCTTTCCATAACTGGGTTATTGGAGATCACCCCCTAGAAGACCTCACAGTTGCCAAGATCCGGAACGTGCTCAAGTCTCCGAGACCCCCTGCGTTGCCATTGCAGCGATTAGGAGTCTCGGAAGATCCTGAACCCGACTTCTGGAAACGCGATATCAAGCTGAACAAGCACCTCCTCCCAGTCTACGCCGATTTTCTCTATCGACTCCAGCACAATGCCTTGTACTTAGGCTATCGATTCCAGCACATCCAAGACGCCGAGACAACTTGTCATTTTGACTGTGAACATCTCGAGACAGCTCAGCATCTCTTTTGGCTCTGTCCCTTTGCCTCGCGGTTATGGGACCCATTTATACAGCCTCTCCAAAGAGCGTTTACAAGCGAGTTGACCTGGAGCACCTTGGTCTACTTTACAAGTCTCAAACCTACCCAGGAAGCCAAAGACAAATACGGATACACTCTCTTTGTGGTGCTCAACTTTGTGCGAGCCATTGTGACTCGCTGCATATGGATGCACCGCAATGATATCCGTTTCCACGACCAAGTCCCCAACCCAGTTGATACACAAGCCAGGATACAAGCACTTCTCCAGCTCCACATCCACGCGTACAAGCAGCAACTACAAGCAAAAAGCCAAAGACACTCGGCTCTGGTCTTGCGTCAGCTAAAGAGGCTGATACAAGACGCTGGCTTTGACACCAGCACGACAGAGTCGAGTGAATTTGAAGAAGGCACTACCTGACACAATGGTTGTGAAGACAAGACTACAAGATTTGAAGAAGCCTACACCAAGCTGAGAATGCCAACCGGGAACGTTCGTACACAAGGAATAATCCCATCCGGCTCCTTGAAACGGCTTATGCAGAATTATACATGGGTGGTAGCAACGTCCACCCGTCAAACTCCAAGCCTGACCCTATGTGAGACTTACCCGAATGCAGAGCGGAATATGCCAGTTCCTTGATTATGTCTCGAGTCCCAAGAAGCGCTTGCATGCGACAATTACCCCAGGCAACCCAACTTTCGGTTTTTTCGACTTTCCCAAATTTCGTCCCTACCGGGTATCGATCCAGCGACCTCCAGGATCTCAAGCCAAGCCCAAACCACTGCACCAAGATAGACCATGGGAACCAAGCTGCACCAGTGCAACCTGGTTCTACCGGTTTTGCATTTTCACTTGATTTCACTATACTCGTGTAACCGAATAGTGGCCCTCACAGAAAAACTGCATATTTGCATATTCCACACATAGTATAGGTAGCAGACAATAGGAAAGCACCCCCTAAAGAGTGTAATGTAACTTATTTCTCTCTGGTGCTATTCATGGCCTCGGAATGGTAAACAGGCACGCCCTCAGCGCCATAGTAGTCGAACGTGTAGAGGAAAACGCGGCAAGCTCGACGTGGTGCAACTTCGAGCAGCAAAAACAGTTCGGATTGCACAACAAATGATCACTCTTCCTGGTATATTACACGTGCATAAAAACAAGGGAACCGTTGCCCAAAAAAGCAGGATGCGCACAACTCAAAGCCTCCCTTACTTTCTCCCATTCCGAAATTCGCCTTCTCGCTGCATACTCAGTGACTCCAGCGACAACCAGTGTGCTATCGGCTTGTCTTGGTTCCACGGTTTAAAAGCCTGGACCAACACCGAAGCTGCTCGTGAGTTAATCCACTCTTGCTAAGTCCATCTGTCCGCTGGAATCCACCCCGTGGACGCTGCCAAGATGGTTGTGCGAAAAGCGCTGCATTGGCTTACGGGGTACACAGCGCGTGAGAATCTGACAAATGGTGCACTGACTACGATGCAAAAGTATTTGTTTCATTTACGATTTCTTATTACACGGAATCGTTCGTGCCGTTTTTATTGCATGCATTTGTATGAGCTGATGGCTGATGGTGGCTTATCTCTTTTGGTGGTTGATGTAGCGAAGTGCGAGGCCGCTGAGGATGAGGAGCCCGACAATGTACGCGATGACGATGAAGAAGTACGACACAATGTTGTCGCGTTCCATACCGAACATACTCTCAGTGATCTCACGGACCGTCATGTGGCCCAAGTCGATCGGCATGTCCTCGAGTGGCTGGCAAGCGAGTTGAGAGCCGACGTTTTCGTACTGGCCAAGGGTTTCGTTCCACGTTGGTGCTTGATCACAGTCGGTGAAAGCGAGCGCAGCCGCAATGGACAGCGAGAACCGCTGCGGCGTGATCGTATGTACCCACCGGAGACCCTGCGGAATCGCGCTCGCTGGAGGAGTGAACCCCATGAACAAGAAGAATGCCGTGTTTACGAGCACACCAATGATACCAGCGACTTCGTCGCTTGGCAGCGCGTACGCGAAGGCATGGCCCATGTACGTCATGAGCAAGACCGCCAATGCCAGGTTGAGCCAAAAGATCACCGCAGTACCGAAGCCTGTGAAGCCCACCATCGGGTAAAAGACGACCGTGAAGAGGAGCGTGCTGAAGAACACGTACGGAATTTCAGCAACCGTAGAGCCGACAAAGTACCAGAGCGCGTTGTACGTCTGCGCGGCGCGTTCGCGGTAGAACGAAGCGCGCTCATCGGACGCGACAGGGATCACGCTGGTGAAAGACACGAAGCCACTGAACAACACTGCCAGGTACACCATGCCAACACCAGAGTTCATGCCACTGTACGTAGCGTAGTTGGCATCCACAAAGGTCACACCAAAGAGCAAGGCCAAAATGATCGCGAGCACGAAACGAGTCAGGTTGTAGGATGGTGTGCGCCAGTACACATCCATAAACCGGCCGACGACGAATTTCATCTGCACCAGATTACCCGCAGCGCGCTTGTTCGTGAAGATGACCTCACCCGACTCGGGCGCAGGCGTCGACACACCAGGCTTCGCCATCGTCGTATCCAGCAGACGCTTGTGCTCGCTCTTCTTGAACACTTGGACGAAGTCCGTGTCTTGGGCAGACGTGTTGCTGACACCGGCACCAATGCACTCGAGGATCCATGTGGCTGGGTTGTAGCCTGGAGTGATCGGCGTCACGCCTGGAATGGCTTCAAAGTAGTTGATCAAGTTGCAACAATCCTCGCCCAACTCACCAAAGAACACGGTCTCGCCTCCACGTTTGAGCAATAGGAGGCTGTCAAACAAAAAGAACACTTCCGATGAAGGCTGGTGGATCGTGCACACGATCGTACGACCAGTGTCGGCCACCTTACGGACACCATCCATGATCAATTTGGCTGAGCGCGCATCCAGTCCACTTGTAGGCTCATCTAAGAACAACACGCTTTGCTGCGCCGCCAGCTCAACACCGATCGTCAGACGCTTCATTTGCTCGACGGAGCTGCCGCGGATGATCTGATCGGCAATGCCGTGCATGTCGAGCAAGGTCAAACACTCGTTGACTGACTCCAACTTCTTGGCAGCAGACACTCGGCTGTCCTGACGCAAGAACGCGCTAAACGTTAAGGCTTCGCGGATTGTCGATGCTTCCGAGTGGATATCCATCTGCTCACAGTAACCTGTCGAGCGACGAATGGCCAAGTCGCTGGCCTCGTACCCGTTGAAGAAGATCTTGCCACGGATCTTGCCACCAGTTTTGCGTCCAGCGATGACGTCCATAAGCGTCGTCTTGCCAGCGCCAGACGAGCCCATCAACGCGGTCATCGTACCAGGCAGCGCGGACCCCGTGATTCCCTTAAGCAAGTCGATCGTCTCGTGTTTTGGGTTGCGCGGCAACGGCACAGTGTACCACAGGTCCTGGAACGCCAGCGTCACCGGAAGAAAGCTCCGCTCACCAGGCTTGATATCCACAGCAACCTCGCCACTGGACGACGTTGACGAGTCAGGCGTACCGGAACTTCCTTTCGGGGTCGACACCTCCATGTACGTATCTGCCGCCGCATCCTCCTGCTGCTTATTTCCAAGTGTGACTTTCTCTGGAGCCTCGTAGCGCACGTACTCGAGAGACAAATACGACAAGATCATGAAGATCACGTACTGCACGAGCAAGACAGCTATCGAAACCGGGAGCCAAAACTTTTCGGTTGGCACGCCGAACAGACTCATGTAGTACTCGCCCATCGTTTGGTTGTTGAATTGCTCGCAGTAGTTCAAACCCTTGTATTCACACACGTCAAACTCTGGTGAGCGGTACTGGTTGACAGCCAAGCCACGGAGGCCCCAGCCCACGGGGCTGATCCAGTACAGCCAGATGAGGTAGTCTGGCATCTGGGCCTTCGTCACAATGAAGCCGGCAAAGATCACAAACGTGAGGATCGAGACCATACCGACGGGACCCGCAATGTTGTTGTGTGGAGAAAGCGTGGCGACGAAGAAGTTCCAGACGCCGAACGTCATGTGTGTGATGAGCAGCACGACTTCAAAGATGATGAATCGACTCGCTTGGCTCACAAACCCGCACATCCAGTACGACAGCGTCCCAAAGACGATGGTCTCGACGAGGGCCAACGGGAACTGAGCAGCAGCGTTGGCAAGCACGTATGACGACGTGCGGAAGAAATTGGCTCGTCGCTGCTTGTAGAAGACTTCGCGGGCATCCACGTACGTTGGGATCTGAGACTGTTGACCAAGCGACAAGAAGATCACGGTTGCGAAAATGATACCCATCACGATATTCACCTGCGTTGGGTCAAACTGGAAGAACATGGCCGAGTTCAAGAGCCCCATCACGATCACCATGGCAACGCGACCGCAGATGAAAGGCTTGTTTCGGGACTGCACCATCAGCTGACGCCGTGCCAGCGTTACCGTGCTTTCCAAGAACGACTGGTGGAACTCGGCCATTGGCTCCATGTGCGCCGCCACGTTGGCAAGAAGCTCTGGGCTATGAGGCGCGTCCAAATGTTGACGCGTGCTGGCGAAGATTTCCGACTGACGGAAGATTTCCGCAAACTCGCTTGCAAGGCGAGGACGCGGGCGGTGGTGAGGTGGAGGGCCGACCTCATACTTGCGTTGCTGACTCGTACCGAGGTCGAGAAGGTAGTCGCCGACATCGCGTTCTGGTGGGCACACAAACCCGAGCTCCTGGAAGTACCCGACTACTTGCTCGCGTGGGCCGTGGTACATTATTTCGCCTTCGTTCAGGACCATCACGTCGTCAAACAGAGCAAACACTTCCGGCGATGGCTGCAGCAGCGCAATCACCACCGTTTTACGAAGCTTCCGGGCAATACCCCGCTGCGTGTTGATGATGTCGTAGGTCGCGGCACTGTCGAGACCCGTGCTGATCTCGTCCATGAACGTCACGTACCGCATTCCAAACTCCATTTCACCCACGGTCACGCGCTTGCGCTCGCCACCGGAGACACCACGCGTCATCGAGTCACCGACAACTGTGTCTTGGCAGTTCTGGAGTCCAAGCTGCTGAATAATCACGTCCGGGTAGTGCTCAAACAGGGCGCGCAGCGCTTCCAGCGCCTCTGCGTTCTCTTCTGGCGTACCTTTCGAGAGTAGCTCTTCGCCGCGCCGAAAGAGCTCACCGCCGCAGAATGTGTGCGCAAACTCGAGCGTCTCCTTCACGGTCAGACCCGGGAAATGCCGGTCGCGCTGGTTCACGTAAGCGGCAAACTGTGGCAGGGTCTTTGCGATGGCTTCCTGCGGAACGCCATTGTACGTGATCTTGCCTTCCACTGTCACGTTTTTCTCCACTGGAAACCGTCCGCTGAGAATCTTCATCAAGGCCGACTTGCCGGACCCAGGCTGGCCCAACACGAGCGTGAGCGTGCCCGACTTGAACGCGCCACTGACATTTTTGAGGATCTCCTTACGTGCTCGACGCTTCGAGATGCATGAAAAGGCCATCTTGACCGTGTTGAGCAGCGTCGGCAGGTCAGAAGTGGGTGAGGCTTCTTCTTCATCGACGACCGCGACGTCGGCGGCCAGGCTGAGATCCGAGAACCGCACCTCCATCTGGGGGAGTACGCGACCGAGCGCCGCCTCGAGCTTCATCGACACGTACTCGTGAAGAATGTGGGGGCCATGCGCCATGAACGTCTCCCCGGACTCGAGTCGCACGTCAGGTGTACGCTTTGCCTGTGGCTGATGGGACACTATAGTAGTCATGGTGAAGTGCTGGCGTATCGGCTGAGCTGAACTGACTATACTCGGTACGTCCACGTGATCGCTCGGGCTCAAATTGCCAAATGAGCATAATGGCCGACCTCATTTCGATGCTTGCATGTCATCTTCGGTCCTATCGTATCCGTGGCTGACGCACTTCGGTAAATTTCGCGGC
Source organism: Globisporangium ultimum DAOM BR144 (assembly GCA_000143045.1). Classification (NCBI taxonomy): domain Eukaryota; phylum Oomycota; class Peronosporomycetes; order Pythiales; family Pythiaceae; genus Globisporangium; species Globisporangium ultimum. The sequence goes on from GL376560.1 coordinate 696,370, forward strand.
CATTGATGATCAAGCAATCGTGGTGGTAAATAAGTGAAGTAATCGCAGTCATAACGCAATCGAGTCGGATTCGTTCGTTTCGAGGTGCGGTTAGTGTGACGCACCTTAGTTAAGACTGTTACAGAACCTCCTAAGTGCGTGCTAAGTAAGTGGAAGACAGACACGAACTTAGCGGACGTCAACAAAGACGGGATTTTGGTAGACAGACGACACCCGTTTGATTGATGATCGACGTTGTTTAACGAGTAAGGTAATCATAGCCATGACACAATCAATTTAGCACTGTACAGTAGAACCTCCACATATCAATCAGCAGATCCGGACCAGGTCTGAGGTCTCGACCAATAGAAGGTGGAGTAAAAAGGCCGGAAACCACCGGTATTTCACTTTCAAAGCGGACTACTATACTTGATACACTCCAAAAATTCAAATACTATAGTAACCTAGAGAGATTAATGTACAGTGCTCGCCGCGGCTTATGAACATGGTCGTTTTTATATGTATGGTGAGCAATTTTCATTTTAAGTGGCTGCAACTATACTGGATAATAGAGAATCACGAGAGTTCTCGATTGCACCTAGTTTTGTTAGAAACAGAGCAGTAGATCGGAAAATGGATGGGAATATTAGTTTTGGAGGTACGACACAATATATGAACATAAATTCCCATATGCGGAAAGATTTTGTAAGTTTGCCCTCAACCACTCGTTTTTGCGTTGCAAATACGTTGATTACCGTTCGCGCAAGTGGTTCTGTCGGTTCCACCATTTTCAGCTTGCAAGGCATGACGAAAGGGAAGTTTTTGACCGATGAAGAGCGCGACACGATCCGGTCGCTTGCGGTAAACGGTGTTCCGCTGAGAACGATTGCTGCAGCTGTGAAACGATCCTTGGGAGCGTGCCAGCGTGTCGTCAGCACGCCCGCAGAAAATCAGCGTCAAAAGCGCCAGGGAAGTGATCGAACGTGAGAAGAGGCAGATCATCAGGTCGGTTTCGGTTGGGACATTGCCCGCCGCGAAAGTCAAGGAGAAGCTTCAGCTAGCGTGCAGTGTGCGCACGATCCAGCGCATCATCAAGGATGTCGATTGGCTCAAGTACAGGAAGATTAACGCGGCTCCAGCGTTGACCAAGCGGCACAAGGAAGCGCGTGTCAGGTGGGCCGAGGAGATGGCACTCGTCGACGGCATTGAGTGGTGCTAAGTGATGTTCAACGACGAGAAAAAGTGGAACCTCGACGGCCCAGACGGCATGCGGTATCAGTGGGTGGATTTGCGCCGCCCAGAGAAGCTCAACGTGCGTCGCCACAGTGGGGGTGTCTCGGTCATGGTTTGGGGAGGCTTTGCAGGGGGGCAAAAAGACCGCGCTCAAGATCCTCGAGGGCAAGCAGGACTCCGCCAAGTACGTGGCTACGCTCCAAACACATTTACAACCATTCATCGACAGCGAGACGCAAATTTTTCAGCAGGACAACGCGTCATGCCACAAGTCGGGACTGACGTTGGGGTGGCTTCAAGACCAGGGAATCCATGTTCTCGACTGGCCAGCACTCTCCCCGGACCTTAACCCAATCGAGAACGTCTGGGGCATCATGACGCAGCACGTTTGCGCGGGAGGACGCCAGTATGACTCGGTGGAGCAGCTGAAGAAGGCCGTGTTGAACGCATGGGACCTTGTGCCAGCTGAAACGCTTGAAAATGTAAGAGGCTATCCGAGACAGCCTCAAACACAGCACGCACGCTTGCGCTTGAGAGGAAGACTTGAGAGGAACTTGGCAAAAATGCAACTGAATTGAAATGAGCTTATGGTTCCTGACACTACGTATAAAACACCACTAGGGATCCTAGAGGTTTTACAACTAAAACCTACACATGCAGAAATAAAACCTATGAATCTGATATATAAAACCTTGGGTACACTGAGGTTGAAACTAGGGGATCTGCTGGAAACTTGAACTTGAAGTACCGCGGAGATCCCTGCGAAGTGATTGGCTCCCGCCACTCACTTTAGATGGTAGAGACAC
>GL376560.1:698407-870537 GCA_000143045.1 Globisporangium ultimum DAOM BR144
TGGGTCTTTGTGTGTGTCACACGCCACCTTGTGGGAGTGCGTTGTGGGTGCAGAGATATTGGGTGAAACACATAAAAGCGATCCCCACATGCACAGGTGACGCCACCGTCTGACGTCAGATGTAAGAGGCTATCCGAGACAGCCTCAAACACGGCACACACGCTTGCGCTTGAGAGGAACTTGGCAAAAATGCAACTGAATTGAAATGAGCTTATGGTTCCTGACACTACATATAAATCACCACTAGGGCTCCTAGAGGTTTTACAACTAAAACTTACAAATGCAGAAATAAAACCTATGAATCTGATATATAAAACTTTGGGTACACTGAGGTTGAGCCTAGGAGATCTGCTGGAAACTTGAACTTGAAGTACCGCGGAGATTCCCTGCGAAGTGATTGGCTCCCGCCGCTCACTTTAGATGGTAGAGACACGTCGGTCTCGTCAACAGTGCTGTTTCCCCAAGTAGGAGCCAGCATTCCGCACATGGTTGTGACCAGTGGTGATTACTCCAAAATGCACCAACTGTCAGTGCCGGAATAATCAGTGACATCATCCAATGACGTCACCAGTTCCCATGGGCATCGGCGGTATTACCGGTATCCGACCGGTAATAGTCACCCATGGTGCACTGTGAAGTAGTGTGTGCCACACACATCTACCTCCATGTAATGGCCATGAGGGCCCATTACAGAAAAACTTGCGTTCTCGATGAGAAAACGCTGTGTCAAGGTGTTAACAAAGTGCGGAGCATATATTTCATATTAGCAACGCCGTTGGAGCGCATTAACGTGGTCAAATACAATTTTTCCCATGCCGCTTCGTTCATGTTCATATATTGTGTCATACCTCCAAAACTAATATTCCCATCCATTTTCCGATCTACTGCTCTGTTTCTAACAAAACTAGGTGCAATCGAGAACTCTCGCGATTCTCTATTATCCAGTATAGTTGCAGCCACTTAAAATGAAAATTGCTCACTATACATATAAAAACGATCATGTTCATAAGCCGCGGCGAGCACTATATTTTATTTAATTGTTATCTACTTCGACTACAATTTAAGAAGCCTTGTATTGTTGCAACCATGAAAGAATGAATACCAGACGATGGTATTCGTCTCCCACGAAAGCAGTGTCATTTGTTAGAAGCTGCACTGCTTGATCGAAGCGTGTTGCGTCTAGAGGGCGGATCTGCTTACTGTCGATCACTCGTGAGGAAGCGCTGTTCATGGCCATGTAGTCGGCGGTTTTGTTGTACATTCTGACGACGTGATGCCATGATATTCATTGAAATGGTCTTCGTAGTTCTGAGATTCGCGATGCCAGACTCTGGAGATGTGCTGCGCGTGTTGTCGAGCAGCCAAGCTGCTGGTTGATGAGAATGTTGCTGTCTCCGTAGACTTTGAGGTGGATAGCATAGCCAAGGAGCAGTTGTGTTCCTCTGGCCAATCCCGTACGCAGTGCCTCGAATTTACATTGGTTGTTCGTGGCGTTGGTGCTGTGGTACTCATACCCGCACGCGCGCAAGCGCCATTACCCGTGCTCATTTTCCATTGCGAGCGCCCATCCGCTGCCACCGGGACCCGGATTTCCCCTTGCGTCGCCGTCAAAGTAGAGTCGTGCTTTGGTCCATGCTGTGGGATTTTGTTGCGCTGTTAACGTACTGATAGTGTAATGGACGCTGCTCACAACCGTCCCCAATACACGGCACACCCGCTTATGCGATTGAGGAAGTGTAACGGGGCCACCCGCCACACACTGCGTGCGCCCTCAAGGTGCGCACGGTCAACACTCTTTAATGCTCAGTGCGAACCTCGACTAGGTTCGCACCGCCTCCACATGTACCCCTTTTGTTGGTACAAGCTCTCAACTAGAGGTTGACAAAAGAGGATGTCAACCTGACTCCTTTTGACACTCTAAGGGAGGCATGCTATTGGTTTAATAATGCACAAGTAGGTAGACATATTAGCCAATTGGGAGAAAGGAGTTCTCCCAACCATTGATTAGGACTTTTGATACTGTTTTAGGATATTTGTGTGGTACCTCCGAACCACACTGGCTACCGACAACTCTCTAAATGGTAATTCACTCTCATCTTTGCGTTACAACACAAAGAACCTTCCTCCTCGACTAAGTGCGACCACTTAGCCGTTACCGCTTCCTCCACAGCGCACACGTGTAAGCCAGAGTAACAGGCAGGGCTGTTACAGGAAGGGTTCTCCTGGCTTGGAGAGAGAGAGGCTTGTGGACTTGAGAGAAAATTTGCAGCTGAATTAAAATGTGGTTATGGTTCCTGTCGCTACTTACAGTTTCCCAAGTACGAACCATCATTCCGTACTTGATTAGTACAGAGAACCTCATGACGTCATCAGATGATGTCATTCGTACATGTGGGTGCGCATTGTGCGAACAAAGGCACAGGTCTTTGTCCACAAAGTACGATTCGAAGGTGGTGTGTTCAATACTAAAGTAGGGCACAGCCGCACCTTTATGTAATGGCTAGGTATAGCCCATTACACCCCCCTAATCGAGCCGACACGCTTGCTTTCAGACAGGTTATTTGAAAAAATTTCTCGCAAGTAGTTGACCACTTGAGAGTAATATTCTACGGCAGATGCCTTTGCGAGAAGCCCGTCTGACGCTCGCGATCTAGCACTCGTTTTGGTTTGCAGAAAAATAGAAAATGCAGTTAGAAGGCTATAAAAGTTTTGCTATGGCGCACATATTATTTTTTATGCTCTCGTTGATATGGGCCAACGCGCCTATTGTCAGTCCAATCTGGACCAGGAACTCTCCGTGCAAGAAAATTTTCATCGTTCCCCAAGACATGTAGGACACATTCGCGTATGCAAGTATTGACCGAATGGCTTCATCCACCGCTACAGTTCGAGCAGGGATCTTTGGCGATTCCATGCTGATGGAGAAGAACTCAGCTTGTGTAAAAAGAAGTTGGTATGCCAGCGGAGCACTACGCGGGCGAAAACTCGCGGGATTCAAAGTGACACAGCATGTGTTCATTTAGATACAATTTTCCGGGATGATGGTCACTATTGAATGATGAGACATAGACAGGACGAATAACATATTCCGAGTTGCGGCCGCATGAGCTTCATTTGCGCGAATCCCAACGGGGCAGCCGACTATTGGTGCTTGCTGCGCACCAATCCATACACCGATTGCCACGAAAAGCGAGGAAACGAAATACACAGTTTGCTCACTGATTGTAACATATCGAGCAAATCGGCAATTTAACGAAAGAATTTTCTCTGGAAACACACAGCGACTTGCATTTCAATTTGTTTTCGAACGGTTCAATTGCTGCGAACCGCACTTTTTGAAGTGTATCTCTCCTTAACAGAATTTCGTCTCTTGGGGTTATGAAGATAATGGAATTTACTGTCAAAAAACCTCGGTTTCCCATTTTCCTCAACAATTCCTTTTTTGTGTTCATATTTTAGTAAGGGTCTCTTTATAGAAAAGATGCTCTGAACTCTGAGCTGTAGTCGAAACATGGGAGCACCTCCCTTCATTTTCAAACACCTCTGTATTTGCATAACCCTTCGAATTCGGTTAAATCAGATAAATGTGACAACTAGTATGAAATAAAAAACTTACTACGACAATGTGTCCGAGGAGGTATAATATCCTCTCATTTCAGATTGGTACTCCGGTGCCGTCAAATGGATGATAGACAGTTTTTCAGCACGCGCCGAAAGTCAGGAGACCGGCGCAAGAGAAGAGCCAAGCATGCTGATACCTCGCGTCAAGACGCTGTCTGTCAGAGTTTCCTACTGTGGGAGGAGAGCTAATAAGGATCTGGCGGGTATGCATGTATCTTATGGTTTGGAGGAAAGATGAAGAACCGAGGCAGCCATCTGTATCTTTGCTGGTCACACAACAGCAGAAAACAGGACTTCACATCACTTGGTCGATCTTTTCGTTCCCGACTGTTATCACCATCCCAACGGCGCATCATAATGCAGACGCACACATGAATGTTGTTGTCACGTGGCGTCTTTGTGCGCTCGTGACTCTGTCGCATCTGAGACTACATGATCATGCGTCTGACCTACTGGCGTGATACAAGTACTGACTCCCTATTTGTGTGCCAAACAACATTGTCGTCTTCTGGAATGTCTGCTTCGCTCACGCTGGTTTCCTTGTTCATTTCAAAACTCGTAGCGTCCAGGGCACTCCAGCACACTCGAGTTATTATTTCTCCTCCAATGTGGAAGATCAGCGCCATCGGAGCTCTGCTCTGCATCCTCAGCGGTGTCACCACGACCGCAAGTGCCGTCCGCCGTGGCGACCAAGTGTGCACGCTCAGCCCTGACAACCAGTGTAGCGCCGGCTCGATCAAGCCGTCCGAGTTGGATGGAAGCGTGCTGATCTACCCGGGAGGCAAGACCCGGTGCGCGTTCGATGACTTCGCCGACCCAAAGGGCAACTTCAACACGAACAAGACGTACTTCTTTCAGGTCTTCCCAAATCAGGACCAAGACAAGAAGAAGGTGATGCTCTTTTTCCAGGGAGGCGGTGCTTGTGCTGATGACGACACCTGTAATTTTTCGCTGCAGTGCTCGCTTGGCGCGTCGCCGACGTTTACATCGAACGCGGTCCCGAGCAGCACGGGTATCTTGAACCGCACCAACACGGACAACGTCTTCCAGGACTGGAACATCATTCACATTCCATACTGCACGGGCGATCTGCACATCGGAAACGCCGTGCACGAGCCTGTCGACAGTGCCATGGGTAAGCGTTTGGGCCGATCACAGTGCATGGGTCAGAACATGTCCACCCACTTGAACGGCTACGAGAACTCGCTGTCGGCGCTGAAGTGGGCGTTGGCCAACTACCCAAACCCCGAGCACCTTATCATCGGCGGTGCCAGTGCCGGATCTCTTGCAGCTCAGGCTCTGAGCGTCGTCGTCGCGGATATGTGGGACGTTGAGAAGAAGTCGATCCGCTACTCGGTGCTTGGTGACAGCTACGTTGGTGTCTTGCCAGAAGAGAAGAAGCCATCGGGTATTGTCCTGGACTACTTTGGCACGTGTGATGTGGAGCTCAAGGTCCCAGCTGGTGTCGTGTCTGATTGCAAGAAGCATACGCTGAGTGTGACGGAATTGTACTCATCGTTGATCAAGCAGTTGCCATTCAGCGACTGGTTGTTCATTGACAGCAAGTCTGACAAGACTCAGCGCAAATTCTACGCACTTCTGGATCAAGGCATCCTCGGATACCCGTTCACGAACCTCATTTCTGGTGATGACTTCTTTGCAGTAAGCTTTGTCGTCTCTCTCTTTGTCTGCGTTGTGTGTAATATTGAGGTTCATGTTTTCTGTGTGTAATGCTTGTAGAGCATGACGAAGATGATTGACGCGTACAAGACAGTGAGCTCGCGCATTTCGACTTTCTTCGTCGAAAGTGACAAGCACGTGTACCTCGCCTACGAGAACTACGGCGCTGCTGCCAGTGGCGCTGGTTTGCTTCTTGGTGATTTCCTGAAGCAATGGCTGCTGCCACACGACGATGCCACTGCGGCTTCAACCGCACCTGCGGCGTCACCTGAGACCCCAGCTTCCACTCCATCTGTGGCGCCAAGCCAGACCCCAACTCCAGCGGCTGGTGATAAAACAGAAACTCCAACGCCAGCGGCCGGAAGCCAGACGCAACCCCCAGCTCCGGCTGCGACTGAGGCGCCTGTTCCAGCGGCACCAGGCACCACGTCGGCTCCAACTATCGCGCCAGCAGCGACCCCAGCGGCAACTATGACTCGCAGCTTGTGCGTTTAAGTCGCGACGCATTGCGACCTTAGTCGTGCTCGTTTCTTTATTTTGAGCAGTAAATAAAGAGTCCACAAATTCATTTTGATAGACGGAACAAGACGCGTTTTCACTTGGATCTTGGTGGGCTGTTCGGCACTCTAGTATCGGCGACGTCGCGTTCTTGAGATTGACTTCATCTGTGAAGCGCCAACTGTAAAGTGAATGAAGCTTTGCGAAGATGTGTTGTGCTTTACCAGTGTTTGGGCGCTCTTAAAATCAAGGGATCTACTGGAGTCTGCTGGATGCAATGAGTGGACGGCAGCCACCGCTTTTCACTTGAGCTTTGTGTTTCCATCCCTTGTGTGTCAGCCCGTACTGTATTGGCTGATGGTCACCTGGCTCAGCGAATTTATCAGGTTTAGTTGACGTCAACCGTTTGCAGGTATAGATTACTCACGCAAAACGAACAAGCGCTCTGTAGATGCCGAACTGGATAGATCGCCTCCTAATCTCGGTAGACGTCAGTCAAACAGTCCAAAATGCGTGTGTTGAAAGCGAAAGGCCTATCTTTTGCAAGGAGGCGTATGCCAAAATGAAACTGTACTTCACGGCGAACTTTACCCATTTACGCCACCTGCTTTCTTGGAATGCTTTGGTGCTGCGAGTTTCTTGAGACCGTACCCATTTGGCAGTTGAGAACAGTTGACCTGCCCTGGAGGATGTTAAACAGCTCCAAACTTGCTTTCGCTGTCTGAAAAGCGACGAATGAAAACGCAGCAGTTGCTGCGCTGCGACTGCCAATACTGAACTGGAATGGTCATGCTTTGGCTAGATTCCATCAATACAGAAGCGCAATATCGCTCGCATAGCCTCTTTTTATCTATTCACATCCCGAAAGTTCAACCGTTTTAACGCCGAAAGTTCAACCGGCACACACACAACAAGTATTCATTTTGAGCTCCCTGCCACATTTTGCAGTTTGCTAGCGCCCAGGTTTTCGAACAAAACGTTCTGACGCAGCGTAAATTACCAACTTGTCTCATGTGCTAGATTTAGAGCGTAAATTACGCTAAAAGTATTCGGTCCAGTCCACTGTCGAGGTAAGCTTTCTATTCGAACCTGGTGCAGAACCTGCTCCGAGAGTCTCGTTTCTGTTGCGCGCAAACTACAGTGGGACGGATGAATACGCTTCCCTTCTTCATCGCGTCAAAGGTGCGACGGTTGCTCTGCCAAGCGCGTCGTGAGCTCACGAATGACGTGGGGATCGGGCCAGCGATTGGCTGCGTGTGAGGACCGTTGCACACTTCTGTCACACACTCGTAGGTCTCAAGGGTGCCGTTCCCGGCCATAGGTCCAATCAAGAGGGCTGCCCCGTCTTCGCGCGCTTACTCACGCGTTCCACACATCCCTCGGGCATCAGGAAGCCCAGGATAGGTAGGGCTTTTCCGCGATGGAGAGCGATGGGTGTCTGAGTGGGTCACGAGAGAGCCCTGCCGGCCTTTCGTTCTTGCCTCTCATTTCGGAATTCGCGATCGCTCGAGCATAGGCTTTTCCTGCCCTCACGAATCCATTCTTCTACAATGTGGAAGATCAGCGCCATCGGAGCCCTCCTCTTTGCTGGTGTCGCGTCGGCGTACCGCCCTGGCGACCAAGTGTGCACGCTGAGCACGGATAACCAATGTGCCGTGGACTCGATCACGCCGTCGACGTTGGACGAGAGTGTGCTCATTTACCCTGGCGGCGAGACCCGCTGCGCGTTCGATGACTTTAACGATGCTGGTGGCAACTTTAGCACGAACAAGACATTTTTCTTCCAAGTGTTCCCCAACAAGGCGCAGGACAAGACGAAGCTGATGGTGTACTTCCAGGGAGGTGGTGCATGCTCGGGTGCCGACACGTGCGGGTTCTCGCTGCAGTGCTCGCTCGGCGCGTCGCACACGTTCAACCCGAACGCTGAGGCCGGCAGCTCCGGCGTGCTCAACCGCACCAACTCGGACAATCTCTTCAAGGACTGGAACATTGTGCACATTCCATACTGCACGGGTGATCTGCACATCGGAAACTCGAGCCATGCTGTCGCTGAGGGCGTCTTCGAAGCGTTCCTGAACCAGTCGCAGTGCCGCAAACAGAACATGACGACGCACTTGAACGGTTTCACGAACACACAGTCGGCGCTTAAGTGGGCGCTCGCGAACTACCCGAACCCAGAGCACCTCATCATCGGTGGCTCGAGCGCTGGTTCGCTCGCGGCACAAGCGTTGAGCGCGCACGTCGCCAACTTGTGGAAGGTCGAGGGCTCGTCTATCCGCTACTCGATGCTTGGTGACAGCTACGTGGGTGTCTTGCCAGACGACGAGAAGCCGTCAAGTGTTGTGTTGGACTACTTTGGCACGTGTGACGTGGATCTGAGCCTGCCTGCCGACATCGTCACGGCGTGCAAAAACCACACAATGGGCGTTGTCGAGCTGATGTCGTCTCTGATCAAGGAAGTGCCGTACAGCGACTGGTTGTTCATCGACAGCAAGGCCGACCGCACCCAGCGTCTCTTCTACGAACTCCTGAAGCAGGGCATCCTCGGATACCCGTTCACGAACCTCATTTCTGCCAATGACTTTTTTGGCAACATGACGACGATGATCAACGCGTACAAGACCGTGAGTTCGCGCATCTCGACGTTCTTTGTCGAGGGCGAGAAGCACGTGTTCCTGTACTACGAAGGCTACGGCGCGACCGTGAGCGACACGGGCGCGTTGCTCAGCGATTACCTCACGACGTGGTTGCTCCCCCACAACGCGACCGACTCCTCGACCTCGCCAACGTCGGCGCCATCGTCTGCAGCGCCAGCTCAGGTCGTGTCGGTCGCGGCCGTGGCTGCCATGATGCTGGTGGCTGCCTGGTCTGCCATTTAAGTAGGGCGTAATCAGTCCGCGATGCGAGTCAGCATTGCGCATTAGCATTTTAACGAGATGTCCATTGGGCTTCGTATATAACATAATACCAACAATCTTTGTTGTAAACCACAGTGATTTGCAAAGATAAGGGTGCTTTCTGGGCATATTTTTTCTCAAGAGGGCATGCATGGCAAATCACATCACAAAGCTTTGGATCGTCAAGAAAAGAACGAAGAGATACACTACTATCAGTGTCATCATCACCAGCAATGCGTCATTTGCTTCAACAGCACATCCTCTTCAGCTCACGTCTTTCAGAGTGCCAGGCCCTGACGAGAACATGTTGATTGGTATCCAATCTGAAGCACACCACCGAGTCCGGGGTCTTCCTGCACCATGTCACATGGTTCATGTATGCCCAGCTTGCATACTTCGCCCCGAGATGAATAACCTCAGCAGCAAGAACTCCAGAGCCGGGTAGTCCAACAAGGCTTCATATTCTCGGTTCTCTGCATTCATGTCGTGATGATTCAGTGGCCTGTTTGACGATTGTGGATGCTACCTGGTACTACAAGGCTGGTTGCTGCACTAGAGAAAGCGGTACCAAATAGAATGACGTCCAGGAGACTACTTGGTCTATTGTTGCATCTGCATCTCACACCCAATAGCTCAAAACTAAGCGTTTCGGGTATAGGCGTAGTCACAGCGCTTGTCTGCAATCTCACTGCTGTAGCCCCCCACCTTATCGTGTAGGAGACTAAGTGCGCTCGCTTAGCACAAACAAATTGATGCGCTTTCATTTCTGTTAATCCAGCTTCAGAACAAAGGAAAGTGTCAGGTTCCCTTCGAAGAGGATGAAGATTAGCCTCGGCGTTAACATCTTCTCAGAATACTGACGCCCTATATGGCTCACATGCATTTACTGTTGTGACTTTTTGAATGGAGTGGTAATATCAATGCGTTCCGTACAGTAAGCTCGCGCATCTCGACTTAAGTCGTGAAAATTTTACCGCTACCTCGAGTGATTTGGCGAGATTCTCAGCGCAATCCTACCGGGTATGGCTGCCACTCCATGTTCACACCCAATACCGACGTCTGCGACGCTAACAGGCACCGTCATGCGTTGTGGGTTGCTCAACTTGGCAGGCTTGCACTGGTTGCTGTTTACTCCCCCTCCTGGGTCTACCATAGTCTGCAATATAGTTGAAGTTGAGCTCCAGTTTAACACATTTGTCCGTCTATTGAAAAAAAGATGGGTGCTTTGTGGATTTCCCCGCTATCTCCACCCAATCACCTGCCGCACAGTGTCGCAAATATCCTCCACTCGCCCACCACTCCCGCTGCCGCCACCACCATTGCCTTTCTCCATTAACAAGACACATGGCAGATTCCCTTTCGCGGCCATTATGCACCACTCACTTATGTGGGACACGCCAAAAGCGAATCTTGGTCAGTGGCTAGTGCCCCAACCGCGCCACCAGTAGCTCCGATATAATGTGCCGCGTTCGTCCCCACCTGCGACATCCCACCTAATGGGTGTACAGTATGCAAGGTGTACCTCTCCTATCTCAATATATTCGATATTTTTTCGTCTCCGGTTACCCGTGTCCTGCACCAAAAAGAAGTACAGTTGCCGCTAAAAAAAGCCTGCAGCCAATCGCGCATGTGGTAAAAAATAGACTGGCTGTTTTCTCGCTTCCCATTGGCTCAAACGAGGTCTTCACGCCTTCTCGTTGGCGAAAAAGAATAAAAAGGATCCAGCGCGGCATATCGAGTCCACCAGCAGCAGCACGTGTGTGTTTCTTTCTTTCTGTGGAGGGGTGCGTGATCTGGAGCGCACGACTTCAAGTCCATTAAAGGTCCGCCCCCCATCTTCCTAGGCGTCTCTATATTGCGGCCACGAGCGTCTCGGTGAATCAGTGAATCAGTGCGAGATTCACTCGTCTTCGACTGTGTGGACCCTGCGTCCCTTGCGTCCGTCCATCGCTCCGCTTTCCGTAGAAGAGCGACGAGTCCGCTCACTTCATCTGCAGAAGGACCCCCCCTCCTCCCCTCCATGCAGACATCGCTCATGGCGCCGATGGCCGTGACGAGTCCGCGCCAGTTGGACGACTCGGTCGCGGCCATGAAGAAGTACGTCGTGGGCGTCTGCGCCATGGAGAAGAAGACGCGTTCCAAACCCATGCAGGAGATCTTGCGCCGCCTCGGCAAGAAGAAGCAGTTCGACTTGTACGTGTTTGACGACGACACGATCTTACGCAAACCGGTGGAGGAGTGGCCCGTGTGCGACGCGCTTATCAGCTTCTACTCGACGGGGTTTCCGCTGCAGAAGGCCGAGCAGTACGTGAAGCTCACGCACCCCGTGCTCGTGAACGACCTCAACATGCAGCACGTGCTCTTTGACCGCCGCAAGGTGTACGCGCTGCTCACGCGCCACGGCATCTCGGTGCCGCGCCATGCGATCGTGAATCGCGATGTAGGTGGCAAGGAAGATGAGATCGAAGAAGCCGACAACTATGTTATCGTCAACGGCGTCAAGATCAACAAGCCGTTTGTGGAGAAACCCGCCGATGCCGAGGACCATAACGTGTACATTTACTACCCGACGAGTGCCGGTGGTGGCAGCAAGCGCTTGTTCCGCAAAGTAGGCGACCGATCAAGCGAATTCTATCCAGACGTGAACAAGATCCGCCGCGATGGCTCGTACATTTATGAAGAATTTCTCAACACGCAGGGCACGGACGTGAAGGTATACACTGTGGGCTCGAGCTACGGCCACGCGGAAGCACGAAAGTCGCCCGTGCTCGATGGCCGCGTACTCCGCGACTCGGCGGGCAAGGAAGTGCGGTATCCAGTGATCTTGAACTCGGCTGAGAAGGAAATGGCGCGCAAAGTGTGTCTCGCGTTCCACCAGACCGTGTGCGGCTTTGACTTGCTTCGCGTGCGTGGCAGTTCGTACGTTTGCGACGTCAACGGATGGAGTTTTGTGAAAAACTCGAAAAAGTACTACGACGATTGCGGTCTGATCCTGCACAACTACCTCGTGTCGGCACTGCGTTCGCGGTACTTTCGCCAGCGACGATCGAGCTCGGGTTGCTCGAGTCCGTCCACTCAGATGTGTCCGCAGTACGCGACTGAGCCCACGATGATGAATGCCAATTACCACGAGTTTAATGGAACGCGCCAGAGCTCTGGCTCGGATGCCTCGGAGTCGAGTGTGAGCAGCGCCACGAGTGCTCATACCGTGGAGGAAGAGAAGAAAGAGGAGCTGCGATGTGTGATCGCGGTTGTGCGTCATGGAGATCGAACGCCCAAACAGAAGCTGAAAACCGTCGTGTGGGAAAATGATCTCGTCGCGTTTTACGAGGCTCGGCGTCTGAAGGAGAAGCTCGAAGAAGTGAAGGTGAAAGCCGTCGCCGATCTGCAGGAACTCTTGGGCCTTGTGCGCAATCTGATCAAGGCGTACGCACCTGGAGTGGGCTCCAAGGAGGCCGTTTGGGAGGTCGAAGGTGGTGACAGCTTCGAGAAGTTGCTGCAAATGAAGCGCGTACTCGAGCGGTGGAAATTTGCGGGTATTAACCGCAAAGTGCAATTTAAGCCTCGCAAGCAAAATGGAGACCGGATGGAGATTCTGATGATCCTGAAGTGGGGAGGCGACTTGACCGAGACAGGCAAACGACAGGGCGACGAACTCGGAAAATCGTTCCGCAACAAGTTGTACCCTGTCGAAGAAGGTGGGCTTTTGCGTTTGCACTCGACGTTTCGCCACGACCTGAAGATCTTCACGTCCGACGAAGGTCGAGTCCAAATGACGGCTGCAGCATTCGCCAAGGGCTTCCTAGAGCTCGAAGGTGATTTGACGCCCATTCTAGTGAGCCTCGTGACCACGTTGGGCAAAGGTACGAATCGCGTGACATTGGATGAATTCGTTGCAACGTAGTCACTGATGACTTTGTTCTCGTTTTGTTTTGGCGTGGCAGATGCGAACAAAATGTTGGATCATTCCGGACAGGCGGACGCCAACGAAGAGATTCAGCGAACGAAGGAAAAGTTGAAAAGCTTGCTACTGCGTGACTACTCATCGGTCGAAGAGCTTGCTGCTGCCGTCGCGCCATTGAACACACAGTCCATTCTGAAAGCGCTCGAGACGATCAAGAACCCGATGGAGTCGTTCAGTCGTCTCCACGAACTGATCCGGAAACTGAAGAGCGAGATTCAAGAATACGCTCAAGAAAAAAGTACGACGACGTTGTGGACCTATTTCTTTTTTGTGCCATTTCCGCTGTCGTAGGTACTAATTTGGCTTTGCCTCATGCGTGGTTTGTAGATGCGGACGAAAAAACGCCATTGTACATGGGTGAGACCTTCTCCCTGATGTTTGAACGCTGGGACAAGCTCTACCGCGATTTTTACTCGGCCAAGACGGGCAAGTACGACCTGAGCAAGATCCCGGACGTCTTCGACTGCATCAAATACGACCTGATCCACAACTCGCACGTGCAGTTGCGCTCGGGCAAAGAGCTCTTTATGCTCGCCGAAGCGTTTGCGAGTTGCTATGTTCCTCAAGAGTATGGCATGGAGATCGCCGAGAAGCAATCGATCGGCATTCGCGTGTCCCAGGCACTTTGTGCCAAGATTCGCGCCGATATCGTCGCGGTGATGTCGAGCTCTGCATCTGGGGAACAGACCACGACGAGCAACAGTTTGTACGGCGGCTACCAACCGTATCCAGCAGCGGGAGAAGACAGCGGTGATATTTTGGATCAGAACGTCGAGCACCACGGTTACCGCCTTGATCCGTCCTACGCGAAAGAGCTGCGCATCAAGAGTCCAGCGACGCAAGTGCGCACGCGGTTGTACTTTACGAGCGAGAGCCACATGCACACGCTGCTGAATGTGCTGCGTTTCCAGTGCCCGGCTTGGCGTGTACGCCACCAAGAGAGCGGGGAAGATGGCGCGTGCGATATCTCACTCGAGGAAGAGAAGTACAGCAACCAGATTCTCAAGATGATGGGCATCAGCGTGAGCGAGTGCATGCCGCAGCGCAAGTACGTCTTCAGCGAGTCGAAGATGATCTCGGACAGAGGAAGTCAGGCGTTGGACGAGATCAAGGAGCTGAATTACTTGGCGCACGTCGTGATCCGCGTGTTTGAGATGCCGTCGCTCGAAGAAGACAGCGAGGATCGGTTTCGCGTCGAGATCTCGTTTTCGCCCGGCGTGACTCACGACATCAACGAGATGTCGGAGGACGGCGAGATCGTCCCACGCGTCGAGGAAGCGATCTACCTCACGAAGAACATGACGGGCGTGATGTTCGAAGACATGCTCGCGGCGTGCGTGTCGTCTGTCCAGGGCCACGGCGACGTGGCGCGAACGTCTATCAGCGAAGAGCAAGTGCGCTTCTAAAGATCAACCGTATTTCGTGGACCACATGCACCACGAAGCGCCCTCGCTCCACTCTGAATTGTACGCAAACAAACAAACACAAAGAACACCACAAAAACGAAACGATCAATACACGCAATGACGCGGTTTTCTATTTACCACATACGCCCACGGCAAGCTGGGTCTTTTTCGTCTGCTGTTGTTGCTTTGCCTGGCTATTTTACTCCTGGCCGATCCACTCGGTGAACTTCTGCGCGTGGTACGCGGCGGAGACCGCGCCGAGCGACGAAATGGCGATCGGGAGCGGCTTGCGGGACTTGATCGCGCGCACACCCATGGCGGACATGGTGATCGTGGACGCGAAGAGCGCGACGCCGTGGCCCTGCGTCATGCTGCCGCTCTGCAGCAAGTACCCGGCGAGGCCGAAGCCCGCGCCGAGCGTGACGCCCGCCACGAGCGACGGCACGGATTTGGTCTTGGCGTAGCCGAAGACGCCGCCGGCGCCCAGGAGCGCGGCCATCGTGTACGTCGGGTGGTGGGACATGGCGCTTGAGTCGACTGGACAAAAGGAGAAATGGACGGAAGGCGTGCTTGTGGTTTCGCGTGTCTTTCACGAAAATGAGGAGCTCGTCGTGATGATGAAGAGGACCCTAGTTCCGTTTTTGACATTTTCGACAGTTGGTGGGTCATAAACACTGCCGAATTGCTGATGGCCGAGTGTAGACGTGAGGAGGAATGACGTGGTGGGCAAAGTGGCATGTACCTGCTTATAGTTGCTATAGAAGTATAACGATGGTGATATCTTGAACAGGAAGGAAAGAGGATCGTGTGGAGAAAGAAGTCATCGGCAGACTATTAATAATATCACGTCATGATTTATTTACTTTATGCTATACGTTCATGATACACAGAAGTACGCTCGCGAGTACTCTTCTTTGTTGTTACTGTCCAACAGCACGACCATCGATATCGTTTGACTTTTCCCCCTTCTTCCTCGCATAGTTTCCGCTTACGCATACTGGAAATTATACCGACGCAACACCATCGTCGCTCTCTCCCCGTCTATTCTTCACACCAAGGGGAGCAGCTCCAGGAATGTAACGAAGTCGTCGTGGCGGGTGAACAAGCTGCTGTAAATGATACCCCATGGAAACCGCGCCGGCAGTCGCGATCAGCGCTGGAGCCTTGAAGCCCGTGAGCAGCGCGCGCTTGCCCATGACGCTCATGATGATCCCAGACATCCCCATGGACGTCGAGTGCGCGAACGTGTGATCATTGATGGTGTCCGTGAGTGCGAGCATGCCTGCGCCGAGGAACACGATCCCGAGCGCCGTGCCGCCCACGAGCGACGGTAAATGGCGCTTCGCCACGTACCCGGCGCCGCCCGCGAGACTCACGAGGACTGCGTACGAGAACGCCGGATGGTTGGAGCGCGACGGCATCGCAAGGCTGTGAGACTGAACGGCCAATGTGAGAACTGAGGGCTCGCTGGAGGGGATGGCGGCGAGTGCGCGTTGCCTGCGCGGAGGTATGTGCTCAACTGTTGTTTCTTCGCCAAATGTGTTCGTCCTGTTTGGGCCACGTTGTCCAGATACGGAATCCGGTCGAATTCTTTGTGGGCCAGTGAGTGCGTGTAAAGGATTCGACTCAGATGCCACATCAACAATAGCGCTTTTTTATTGACGTCGCGTGCGTCACTCAATATGTGAACCCGAAACGTCACAGCCGCACATTTGTTTTTAACATTATTGCATCGTCGTCTTATATGAAATCAAAAAATGCGCTTACTTGCTGCGCATGATGTGGCGCAGTTCGACGCCGAGGATCTCGGTGACCTTGAGCTGCATCTTGGCCATCGCGCGGCACGAGCATACTTCCTCGACCTCGGGCAGGAACCGACAGCACATAGCCGCGAGATCGAAGTGCGCAAACGCTTCCTGCGTGCGGCCCTGCGCGAACAGCACCTGCGCGATGTCCAGGTGCGCCGAACTGCAGCGCGGATCGATCTCGAGGGCTTGTTCAAAGTGTGCAATCGCGCGCATTGGGTCGTTTGTGCCCACGTACACCCGACCAGCATTCAAAAAGGGGAGCGGGCACTCGGGAGAAAGCTCCAGAGCCTGCAAAAAGTGCTTCATTGCGTCGCGGTAATTGCCCTGGTCCGCCAGCACTTCGCCTTGGAAGAGATGGACTTCAGGAGACTGCGGGAACGCTTTCACTGCTTCTTCGAAGACGTCGTTCGCCTGGTAAATCGATCCACTCTTGTACAGTGCCATGCCGTATGACACGTGCGTCACTGCGAGCGCTTCTGAGCGCGACATCGATCGTCGAAGACATTGCACGGCCTTGTAGTAGTTGCCGTCCAGAAGCTCCATCTGACCCATGTGCAAGTGTACATCAGCGTCGTTTGGATCGAGTTCAATGGCTTCGTCGAAACACAGCGTCGCGGCCTCGATTTCGCCAAGCTCCGAGAGAAATCCGCCCTTTTTCACAAGCGAGTTCACAAAATCAGGCTTCAATTCGAGACTCTTCGAGATTGTATCCACAGCAGCGTTCACATCACCTGCAACGTACAAGAACGAAGCGTGGAGATTCAATGCGAGTGCGCGCAAATCATTGTCCAGCTCCATCTCCAACACAGCGCGGGCATCGCTCTGTGCTTCTTTGTAGTTTCTAGTTCGTTTGTGATGAATCGCACGGTACAGCAGCGTCTCAGCGTCTAGCTCGGCAGCTGGAATCGCGTTCTTCTTCTCAATATCAAACGGGACCTTTGCGCCATTGTCCGCATCGTGCTCGAACGAATCGAAATAGCTCTGGACAAGCCATGGAGATGGAAGCTCGCGCATCATCTCCATCTTGTTGAACACTTCCTTCGCGACATTGCGGCCGACGAGGCGCGAGACGCGGTCGATCGCTTCCGCATGCTCAGGCGATCGTGACCCATCGAGAATGAACGAGGTGACAAAATGCTGCATGGCCTCTTCTGGACGGGATTCCTTTTCTTCGATCGCTCCCAAACACGTGTACGCACCACTGCTGAACGGGTCCAGTCTTAACGCGATCTCCGCTTCAGCGCGTGCCATATCCAGTTGCTTGAGCTGGATAAAGCAGTTCGCGCGGCCGACTATAGCTTTCTCCAGGTCTTTGTGGAAAAGTGGAAGATGCTCGAACGCCTTCGAGTACGCCGCAAGGGCGACTTGATGCCGACTGGACCGGAACTTTCGGTTCCCTTCTTCCACGGCATTTCGCACGGCCGTCAGATTGCTTGCATACTCATCATCACCCTTTGGTATGGACCGCGTGAGGACGTGCTTCACAACGTACAGTGATTGCTCGGCAGCTTGAGCGATTTCCTCAACGGCGGATTTGTTCTCAGGTTTCATCGTGTCGCAAAGCACTTGGAACTCCAACTGACTCAAAGGTTCCTCACCCACCACGTCCCAAATTGCTTCAGCGACAGCTTGAACGAACGATTTGATTTGCAATGTACTGAGTTTCTTGTGGTTTGCTGCAGGTTCTTGAGGGATAAATCCCAGTGAGTAGACAACAGCTGGATACATGTATTGCCAGCCAGCAGACAGCTTGCGCTGGGACTCTCCATCGTCCGTATCGTCTTCGCTGTCGTCGGCTTCAAATGCCCACGGAGCGCGTTTCCGCACCGCAGTCTCGAGTTTCTCTTTCAGTCTAGTCGCAATCTCCAAAATGTGCTCTTCTGGCACATCAGGAACTTCAATCACTCGAGGAACGTCATAGAGACTTTCCCAGAGCTCGTTAATCGCTTTCACACGCGCCGAGCAGTCTTTGTCGTGCTTTTCCTCGACCCACTTGTGCACGCTCATTGCCATCGCGCCTTCGTTCAGACCCTTGAGCGAGTACACCAGATCCGAGCACACTTCAATCACATCCTGGAAAAGAGATCCAAATTGGGTCTTCACCTCGGACAACGAGAGCGTGTCATGTAATGCCGCAGGGAACCCGTACGGCGCAAGCACGAACGAGACCACGCGGAAAATCACGTGCGAGGCATCCAAAAACACCTTCTTCGTAATTGGGCTCGGCATGTCGAAAAACCGCTTCCCGTCCTTCACCCACACGGTCTCTTCTTCGGCAGACGGCTGCATTGCGTCCTCCTCATCCTCGTCGCTCTCGCTTTGCGTATCCTCGTCTTCATCTTTCCCGCTAAGACGCTTCGCGTACGCGTCGTCGACCTCTTTCGCAGCAGCTTCACCGATTCCTTCGATTGCTTCACTCAGAGGTGATAAATCGAAGGCTCCCGTGTCATCTGCGTGCACCAGTTGATGGTGCTGAAAGATGCCGGACGTGAATTCGGTCGGCAACGTTGTAACGAGTTCATCCGTAAGCGCCAAAAGGCAAAGCGACACCGTGTCGTGACCGCAGAGAAAGAGGCACGTGGCGATTAACGCTGCTTCAATTGCATCCGACGAGAGCACGGCGACAGGGGTCTCCAAATCGATACCAGCATCTTTTACGATAACGTCATGCAGCTCTTCCACAGAGAGAAGCGTAGTATCGTCCAAGCCAAAGACGGACTGAAATGGCACGTTCCATGCACCGTCCAGATGCCCAGCGACTTGCTCCGACGCATCCAGCCCTAAGAAAGCCTCCAGCGCTCTGCAATCAACGATCTGCACGTTCTTCTCCAGTACGTCGCTAATCAACGCGTCTTCTGCAACCACACGCAACGAATCAGTCATCTCGAGCTGATTCTTTTCACAACCAAGCGCCTCGTGGAGAGCCAGCCACGACCCCGAGTCCATGTCGTTCAACTGTGCAGCAAACATACATTAGCTCTTCCGGCATCCATCATGGCAAATGCACTCGTGCATGCATATGACAAAGACTCGTCAGCTCACCGATATGGAGACTGGTTCATGTGGCACTGCAGTGGTGCTGTTCAGCGTCCAATGCAATAGACACGCGACTGCGAACTGCTGCTTTTTGTCTGCAAAGCCCGTGACGCTGGTCGTCGCAGTCGCATCCATTGGCGCCTCGTGCGACACCTGCAGCTTGTGCGGCAGCAGCAGCTTCGCGATGGCGTCGTTGCTGTCATGGAGTCTCGACGAGAGGAGCCGCACGCTCAGTTGCTGGGCCGCCATCCCCATGCTTTCTGCTCTCTTGCTTCCTCTTCGTTGGGACTCTGGGGTCTTGTGCCCAATGGAAAGTGGACATCAGGAACATCGCTTCTGGGTTGCACTAGGGGGAATATGGTGGATGAGGGGTAGGTCCAACTGGCGGACGGGCGGACGGCGTCCACCATTGCGTTTGTGCATGATTCCTTTTCCCCCATACGAAGAAGCAAGGAAGCGGCCACCGCCAAGATGATCTACTCGCTCTACATCTACACGCGCAACGGGTCGTGTCTGTACCAGGAGAAATGGAACACGAGCGCCACGAAGTCCATGAACTACTCGGATCCGGATGAAGAGCGACGGCTGCTCTTCGGATTACTGTTCTCCCTGAAGGAGTTTGTGTTCAAGCTCGCGCCGACGACGTCGAACAGCGGCGATGGATTCACGGCCAATGGCAGCGGCGCTGATCAACTGCTGGCGCCGCAGATGGAAGGTATGCAGCGCTACCAGACGAACG
Organism: Globisporangium ultimum DAOM BR144; assembly: GCA_000143045.1. NCBI lineage: Eukaryota > Oomycota > Peronosporomycetes > Pythiales > Pythiaceae > Globisporangium > Globisporangium ultimum. The sequence goes on from GL376560.1 coordinate 718,057, forward strand.
CGTACACGTGCCACCAGTATGAAACACCGAGTGGCCTGCGCTTTATCTTGATGACGGACAACCAAGCAGGAGACCTCAGCGCCGTGTTGAAGCACATCTACGCGCATATCTATGTGGAGTACGTGGTGAATAACCCGTTGAGTGATATCAAGAACGCCAAGCAGATCACGAGTCAGCTCTTCAAGATGCAGCTCAAGCATTACATTGAAGGATTACCGTGTTTCCGATGATCTTGTAGCAATGTCATGCGAGGTACAAAAGTGGTTTCGTCATGGAATCTGGATGCAAAGCTGGACTTTGAGGGGTTCATGTTTGTAATAGATGTGTTGTTTCGTGTTGTATGCACAAATCATGGCTTTCTCGCTGTTGAAAGTCAAGATCTTGGAAAGAAGCTTTGGAGAATCTCCACAGCTTGCTTCGCTGACGGTCTTCGAGCAGCGTTCTCTTGCCAGCAGCTCTGGATGAGACTTTGAAGGGGCTGCGGGGTCAACAGCAGGCTGTGTGTTAGCGGTATTTTTCGCGACACAAAAGCAATGGGATGAATGCAGCACCTGTGGCGTTGTTGATGAAAGCTGCGGTCTTTTCTTTTCTTTCACGACTGCGATTGGAACGCATCCAGGGGCCAGCTCAGCAAACGGAGCCGAGCCTTCGCATACCTCCCATAGTATGACCCCGAAACTGTAGATATCAGCGGATAACGAGTAATTTTCGCTCACAATCACCTCCCTACATCATTGTCATCAATGAAGTGTGAAGAATGTTACCAGGGACGAGTAGATGTCGCGGATATATCGATACAAAGGGGGAAGTGTGAGGTCAACTCACGGTGCCATCCACTGAAATGTGCCGCAGCAGCCTGTCATTAATTTTGATGGCTGTGCGACTCGAGATATCCCGAAATCTGACACGAGAAGCCATCACGCTCAGTATAACCTCACAGGAGTGAGCGATGCCCTTCCTCTAGTTACCTGCGAGTTTGGCTCTTCCTTCTGCTGTGACGAGTATGTTCCTGTAAAATGGACGAATAAAAGCGTTGAACATACCAACAGATAGCCGATTCGTCACAAAAGGCAAGTGCTCCATACAGCGACTTCAGATCTCTACACATCATGTGGAATAGTGTTGTTAGCTGTGAGACTGACATACTAAAACAACTCACATGTCGTTAACGAGAAATTGTACGTACCTATGAATGATATCGAAGGAATGCAGAAACTGCAATCCTTTGGCAAGATCAAGCTTTCAGCATAAAAGAGCTAGAGTGAGCTAATATCATTGATAGCGTAGTCGGCAAGGCGACAGCTAGCGGTCTTACCATCATCGTCATCCGCTTTGTCCATGACTTTGGAAAAGGGGGGATTTGCCGATCTTGCTCCTGAACTCCGTTGATCAATTCACTAGACAGAAAGTTCACGTCAATTATGTGAATCACAGCAGTAAGATTTCGAATGCAGGCGGGCGACTTACAATAACGAAAACGGGAGATACTCGAAAACGATGCTGATAGGATTTGGACATACTCCAAGAAAGAGCACCAACGAGGGATGACAGCCCAATCGGTTCATCATGGTGACCTCATTTGTGAACTCTCTCTCGACTGCTTGCCGATCAGCACCGGTAAAACTGCCATACCAAGTAGCCTTTGAGTGGGAATGTCAAAGCAACTATGATATGCATGCTGCACGTCACTTACGCCTTCACTGCGACATCTGTGCCTCTCCAATTCGCCAAGTACACCTGGCAACTGCACAATGAAGATAGATGAGTTTTTTTGTCACATAGTGGTACAAGACTACTATCAAATAACGTGGCTTACCTAGAGCCAGCTCCAATAGACTTGACCACCTTGAAATCCTGTGTGAAGAAGCAATAGTTAGCATCTACGAATAGGACTGAAACAAACAAGAAAACATTCCGTTGCTAACATACCGAGCATAAAATCTGTCGAACGTTCGAGCCGTTTAGAAGTGGTCTGGACAACTGGTTCACTTGTGAAGGTTGCGAGACGGCTACCTGCTGGTTATCAGTAGCTGGGGGTGTGCTTAAGCCGAGCAAATCAACGCTTTTAGGCGCTACATTGACATCTGTTGCCAAGTCAGGGCTTATTTGTTCAAAGTAGATGGACATCATAGTTGCCAAGTCACCTTCAACAATGACGTAGATTGTCGAAAGGCCACGCCCACATAGGCGAAGCACATCCTGTATACGTTCCGAGTTAGACCAATGCTGCATCCTTTTGTCCACATGGGCAAACATGGTACCTCGTCGTTGCGTATAATAGTGCCTGTCTGCACGCTACCATCCATTAACGCAACACGATTACGTTTGCACAGCTAGAAGAATCAGGAGAAATGGTCTATTTTGCATTGGCACTGTACCTATGGAACTCTTTCAGTATGATCGCTTGGTCAGAACAAACAGAGAACTGGCCCTTGATCAGGTCGACCAGTTGATTTATGGTTTGTGGGGCATAAGCGGTGAAACTCTTTTGAAAAGTACGCCACTTGCACGTAAACCTCAGCTCTCTTTCACGCTGTGCTGTAGCCGAAGCTTTGCCTGCATCTAAAAGATACTCCATAGAAATGGCTTAGTCACTAATCAGTGTATTCGTTGCGACAAACCATCGCTTACCATTGTTTTCTCTTTCAGTGCAGTATTGCTGGACGGTGTAATACTCCTCAACTTGCTGTGCTGATACTGGATGAACAGGCTCTGGAGCAGCAATGTTGCCTAAAGAACCATCCATAGCAGTGCAAAGCTCGCTAGCGAAGACACTGATCAAGTATCCTCTCGGCCACCCATCTTGAAGCCACGGCACCATGAGCTGTCCGTTGCGTTGCAATTCAGGTGGCAGACTCTGTGGGTGCACCAGAATGGTCAGCATTGTTGATCTTGATGTTATCTTCCAGCGCATGTATATTAATCAACCAGTGAAGGCATAGCTTACATCAGCTCCATATGTACATGAGATCATCGGGACTTCAGCCGGAAATCGTGCGGGTATTCGAACCGCGACATCAATGCGTTGGACTGCGCCACTCGTACTTTCGGGCTACGCAATAAATTAGCAATGAGGGTCCAGTCTCATTATAATTGCGCCAGCGGCATAAAAACAAGTGATTTGATCGTTCACATACGTTCTTCTTCAGCAAGACTAACTCGATGCTCACACCATACTGACCAGCGTTCCCGATCCGAATGAACCGAACGCTGGAAAAGAAAACAAAAAGCAAATACACAATCAACGGCAAGGCAATGGATATAGCACACACCAATAGACTCTAACAGGAGACAGGGAAGAGATTGCGTTACCTGTCGATGCGCGGAAGCGCGTTTTTCCGCTTTTGTGTTTGCGCATAGTACACCAAGTCGTGCAGCTCCTGTTGCAAGCGCTACTCAGATGGGAAACGAATCCACAAGTGTCAGTCCACTTCAATCACCAGAGGCACGGCACTACGCATAACGATTCATTTACCGCATCGTCCACGAAGGAGCAATCCGTCGGCCAGCTCTCGGTGCGGCGTAGCATCTCAAAATGCGGAATGGAATGAGCTGGGAGTTGAAGTTTTGTCCTATAAAAAGAAAACACCGACACTCTGAAAGTTCAGGTCCCTAATGTATGTGCACCACACTATTTGAAGTGGACACTTCTGACGCTCGTCACTGTCGAATTCGCCAGAAGCAAAGGAGATGTGGACCAAGAGAGCATGGCATAGCGCCGCGGGCCGAGCGCTCCGCCATGCGCGCCTCAGCGAGGTGGACGTCGTCCTGAGTCGCCAAGGGAAGAGAAGTGCTCCTGTTCTCTATGCGTTTGTGGGGATGGGCATCGCGGCCGCTGCCACCGCGACGATCAGTAGCAAAGATCGGGATGGTACGACACTCTTTGTATCGCATGTTCGAAAAGCTGAGTATAATATTCTGTGTTATTATAAACTTGCGCCTCTACTATGAGTAGAAAGTTGTGCGTTCCTCGAGCGGCCTGCGCCTGAACCGAAGAAAAATGTTGCGCTGTCGCGGAATTTCATTGCTGATGCAGTCGAGAAGGCGATGCCAGCGGTGGTGAACATCACAGTTGACTCTGGTAGGTTGGGAGCATAGTACAACGCGACTTCAGTCAGACTTCAAATGCTCATATGGATATGAGTATTTGTCTGCTAAACAGGGTACTTCTCGAACAATGGATCCGGATTCATTATCCAATCGAAGGGATTGCTCGTGACAAATGCCCACGTGGTTGCTCGCTGCAATCGTTATTCGAAAATTCAGGTAGGTTCATGTGACTCTGGTATTGCCGCGCACTAGATATCTGACCATCGTGTCTTACCTGCATGGTCTTGATTGCACGCAGGTGACGTTCGTGGACGGTAGTAAATACCCTGCGACGATCCACAGCGCGGATCCGCTGTCTGATATCGCACTTTTGCAAATCGAATCCGATGAACTCAGAGAGTGGCCAACGATCAAGTTGGGATCTTCTTCGGACGTGCGAGCAGGTGAGTGGGTGTGTGCTCTTGGTAGTCCATTCTCGCTCCAGCACAGTGTCAGTGCGGGCATCATCAGTGCGGTGGCAAGACACAGCAGCGAGCTGGGGTATCCTCAGAAAGGAGGCGAGTTCATTCAAACGGACGCAGCCATTAACTCTGGAAACTCCGGTGGTCCGCTCGTGAACTTGGACGGCGAGGTGATCGGCATCAACACGATGAAAGTGGACGGAAGCGTTGGGATCTCGTTTGCGATCCCAATGGACACAGCGTCGCAAGTGATCAACCAGTTGCTCCAGCACAAGAAAGTGGTCCGCGCGTACATTGGTATGCAAATGATCAACTTCAACGCACGAGAGTTGAAAGAGATCAGTCGGTACGTTCAGCATTTTCGTTTGCTTGATGCTTACTAAACATCTTCGTAATCGAATGCTTTTTATTGCATTCTTATAGCATGTTCCCAGATGTGAAGGAAGGTGTGATCGTGAAATCGGTCGCTCCTGGCTCGCCTGCTCACAAAGGGGGTCTGCTTCCGGGCGACATCATCCTCAGCTTCGATGGCAAACGTGTGCGAAGCACGAAGGACATTCAAAGTGCCGTAGGCTACACAGTAGGCCGACGCATTGAAGTGCAAGTGACTCGACGGGGTGAGAAAGCGCCGCGCACGCTTCAGCTTACGACGGAGCCGCTCCCAGCATCTTTAGGGGTATGATGCACCATGCATTCGCATGTAACGAATTTGCTAAGACAACTGAAACGAAACAACAACCTTACCACGTGTGAGTTCTTTAGCGGTAGGAAAACTGCTTGGCCAACGACAAAGACCCTACCGGTAGAGCAAGTGCCTCGAATTGCTAACAAGCTGCCTCTATAGAGCGTTTTGTCCAGGCTCACTTTTAGTTAGAAGGTAAGGTATATTTAAGTACAATTTAATGACCTACAATATCCATTCTCCGGGCTATTCTACAGTAGGTAGTTTGTTCCGGAGTGTGAGTTGCCGGATTACGACGACGCAGGCGTCGTCCCGGCAGCTTGAGCTGCTATATTCCGCAGTGACGATACTTGCTCCATTGAGAGGGCATGCATAGTTCGCAGGGAAGAGGAGCTGCTCGTTTGTTCCGATGCGTGGACTAACCAGTGCAACACATCGTTGTTGAGAAATGCCGTTATTTCCGAATCGATGCATCGGCGTGATGGAAGGCGCACTTGGAAGGAGCGACGAGTATCCATAGCAACGTTAGCTGCCTTGTCCGCCATTTTGTTGTGCGTTCGGTAGTGATGCGTCCAGCTCTGAATGCCGATCGTATCTGCAATGCGCTTGGAGGTTTTGTACAACCGAGCGAGTCGGGGGTTCTTAGGGGGTCGATGGCGCCTTTGCTGTGATTGTCCAGGCTCACTACACAATAGCAATGACCGAGTTCCATTTTGCTCAAATTTTTTTGTCACCAGCACTCTATCCTCCGCTCAACCTTCTTCGTATCACATGTGCATGAGGCAGTTGTCTTGTTTCTTAGTCATGCTACCGTAAACCAACACGTTTTTCTTCACTTCCAGAATAAAAAAGCACGTCAAGAAGCACAGGAGCGCCGATTTGTCAAAAATACCCGGCAAGCCCACGACAACCCTCTTCTTGACCTTGTGTGCATTCATGTTGTTGAAAAAGACTACAAATCAGCCATTCACTAACACGACACGACTTGTCTTCTAACGCCAAAATACATTACGTTCTGAGTACACCGCCCATTTGCAAACCCCACTTCGGCGCATTCATGCAGAATTATCCCTCGTCCTGAACATCATTGGTTAGTCGGACAAAAGCCGCTGCAGTATTTTTGAAAGCGTGCATTCGCGAACTGACGGAGAGCTCTTGGTCAACGGCGAAAGCTTGATTGCTGAGGTAGAGAGATCAACAACACGCAGTGACCACACACATTGCAATATGACCATCACTCAATGTCCATTCGTAAATTTCGATTTCATTGCTGTTATAAAACGTATATATTACACTGGTGTAAGTTACATTTGCGTTGGAATGACGGTAATAAACTGCACTAGATCAGTACTGAACAAAATTCTGTTTTGAGCACTGTGTGGGCCACATGATGGAGAAGATTCGGACGACCTTGGCGTCACATGTTGTTCTCTCTCAAGTCAACCTGCCTGCACACCCATTTCATAAACCCACATCAAGCAAGAAGAGAGAGAAAGAGAGGCAAGACAGGAAGAGCGATGGCTGACCAGATGCCCAAGATGCCGCCGTCCTTCAAGGCCGTGCTGCCGTTCATCCGCCGCGCCGAGGAGCTGGACCGCGACTCGACGCGCCCCGAGTCCAAGCTCATCGCGTACTTCTGCCGCCAGTACGCCATGGAACTCGGCATCAAGGTTCGCGAGAACGACACGTCGAACGAAGCCACCGAGTATCTGCTCGCGCTCATGGATCGCCTGGAGAACGACAAGAACAAGCTGCCTGCGTTCACGCACGACGAGGGAAAAGTACGTGACGATGCGTGTGTATTGTGTGTATATGGATGGCGATTGAACAAAATTTAGCCCTTTGGATGTGCTGCTGATCAGTGGTGGGTCGTTGTGTCGTGTAGGAGATCTGTGAAGATTTCGCGCTGGAGATCTTTGCGAAGGCTGACGATGAAGACCGCGCTGGCAACGCAGACAAGTACGCATTCGATCAACCGTTTGTGATTGTGAGAGAAGTGTCTGGGATGCTAACATGTTTGTGTGTGCAATGGAAGGAACACTGCGCGCACGTTTTACGCAGCGGGAACGTTTTTCGACATCTTGAATCAGTTCGGAGACATCTCGGAAGCGGTATATGCAATTCTTTTTTTCGCGCTGTGTGTGGCATTGATGTTCACATTTGCGATGTCACATTGTGAGCAGATTGTGGAGAAGCGACGCTACTGCAAGTACAAGGCGGCGATGATCCTGAAAGCCATCAAAGAGGGACGCGCGCCAGTGCCTGGTCCGCCTGAAGGTGGCATGGACGCGGTAAGTGCAAGGGTTTTGTTGGGTCTGGTCTTGATCGCTCGTATTCCACTTACATGCTTGGCCGCTTGTTTAGTCGGAAGGAGGTTCGGAGGACTCTGGTATGAGTTTCCCAAGTGCACCTGCGACAGCGCCAGCTCCTGCTCCTGCTCGTGAGTGTTATCTGTTTTTGCGCGATTGTTATTGAAGAGCTCGCTTGCATCAACCTGAATGTGTTCTTTGTCTGTAGCTCATCCGGATCCGTATGCGTCCACCCTTCAGTCCCCCGCATATGCCCCTCCACCACAAGCTGCAACTCCTCCAAGTGCGCCGAGAGCTCCTACGGAATTTCCATCTTTCACACAAACGGCCGGTACAATTGGCGCGTCACCAACTAGCTCTGTGCCACCAGCAGCGAACAATTGGCAGCAGCCACCCGCTCCAGCTCCTGTCGCTGCTCCTGTGCCTCAGTACACCCCTCCTCCTGTGCCAGCGCATCAGCATGCACCCCACGTTCCTCCTTCGGCGCCAGTGGTCCCTTCAGTTCCTCCACAAGTACCGCCGAGCTACGCTTCGCCGCAAGCTCCGCCTGCTGGTCATGCACGGAATGGCCCAGTGTCGCAGAATGAGATCAACGATGCAATCGAGTGTGCCAAGTTTGCGATCGCAGCGTTGAAGGTTTGTGGAGATTGTATCGTGGATGCTCAGTTTCAATTTCTAATGCTGAAAGCATGATTCTCTGTGTGGTTTTTGCAGGTTAAGGATTTAGAATTGGCGGCGCAGCGTCTGGAAATGGCGCTGCGATCAATCAGATGAGTAGGTGGCGTTACCGATAGAAACATTTCTGTGGAGAGCTCTGAATGTGGTTTGTAATGATTGGAATCAAGCATTCCATCTATTCTTGCTTTAGCTGCGCATTCTTTCTACTTGGGAGCGTGGACAGCGCCGCCTGAGCCCAATCGTTCTTTTCTGCAAACTGGACGAGAATCTCAAAAACTAGGCGCACGCACACAAGAGAGAAACAAAACACACATGTGAAAAAGCTTGCTGCAAACTGCGTGCATGCTGTTTCCGTCTTACCGTGGTTGACGGTCAAAACTCGTGTCGCACCGCCCATTTCGACGACTTGGTCGAGCGGCAGCTTGGCAGTCTCGATTCCCTGCTCCTGCGCTTTCTTGTACGTGATGCCCTTGAGACGATTGCGGTCGACGATTCCGCCGATGATGTACACCTGCCAGCAAGACAACAATAGCGAACGAGTTTAGTGAGGCCCTTCAAATGGCTCAGAGAGGTAAGCTTAGAGCCAACGAGCTTACCTTGTCACGACTGAGCTTGGTAATGGTGTTTGGCGAGTCCGCAGTCAGGTATACGAGGGACTCCTTCTTAAACAGGTCGATGTAGCACCTTGGCGTCGACTTGAACTACAAGCGCATTGCATTAGACAAACGAAATTCGCATAGAAACAAGCACAGCGAATTCGCCCAGAACGCACCGCCATCCATTCGGGGAAGCCGCCGATCTTCACGAGATTGTCCTTGGTCTCACCAGTCAGCGATGTGATGTACGTGCTGTAATGAAAATCCCCGGCGCACGCGCATTAGGTATGTGTTAGAGAGGTGTTAGAGGGTGCTAGAGGCAGACAATGATGGGGTACGTACGTGGCTGGAGAATCGCTTCGGCGGTTGACCCCATAGGAATACCTGTGCAGCCATACGATTGAGTCACACTTTGCAATGCAAATAACACACACATGCATACAAACGCGCCCAACAACGTACATAATTTGCTGGGAAAGTGACTTCTTCGCGCGCGACTCCATTTCGTCTTCAAACCCGCAGTCGATGACCACCTTGATGCCTTCTTCCGCGGCCATGAGGAACGTCTCTCGCTTCGCGAGCGTGCGCTCTCGGCGGCGCAGCACGGCTTCCTCGCTCATGTCGAGCTCTCGCTGCGGCTCCTGCGCTCGCTTTTGGCGCTTCTCCTCTTTTTCCTGCAGCTTCTGCAGCTTCTGCTTTTCCTTTTTCTCGTGGAAGTACGCGCGGCGCTTCTCGCGGCGTGCGGCGCGCTTCGGGAGAGTCGGCGGCGCTGCAGCATCCTCCGCTGATGGCACGTTGGTGGCCACCTCCGTAGCTATTGATGAAACTGCTTCTGCTGGTGCTGCTGCGGACTCCGTCATCACGGCCACAGGCGGCGGCGTCACAGGCGCTTCAGGTGGGTCCATCGGAGGTGTCAATGGGGCAAATGGCACCACGAAATGTGCCAATTGTTGCTGCCATTCAACCACTATACCTTGTATAATAGCTAGTATGCTTTTACACATAATATAAAGGACTGTAAGAATCAGCGTATAATGTAGTGCTAAATATGGAATGTAGGCAGGTAATTTGCTACATGACCTTTAGAAACGGGGTCAGTTCTGATTCCACGATTAGCTCCAACATCTAAATGGCGGTTAATAGAGCATGTATGTTTGCCACACACTGCTCCAAATCAGATACGGAATGTCCGCTCCGCTCTTGTACACGCTGGTGTAAATGTCCGGATGGTTTGCCTCCATGCTGACTGGAATCCCAGAAATGGCAATGCTGGGCAATAGCGAAATGCGCTCAAGGCTCTCTCTCGCCAAGATGCCTTTGCGCGTGTAAAGCAAATTTAAGGCACAGAATCAGTATATTCCACGGATCCCGTGTATACGACCCGCCAAGATCGCGGTCGCTGCTTACTAAATTAAGTGAACACGAAACCAACATCTTCGGTATCAGGACTCTGGGTTCAGCGGTTCCTTTCGCCCCTTCCTCTTGAATCCGTCCCTCCTCCTAGTTTTTTTCACCTGTCGCATGATTTTTTTAATTCGGCCTTTGATGTTGGATATCGACAGCCCCGCATTCTTCATTCTTCAACGAGCGCGCAAGGACACAAGCGGTTTGACGGGAGATACAAGGAGATGGCGGCGCTTGCAGACGCTGTGCTCAAGGGCGGCGTGGGTACCATCGGCTTCGTGGCCAGCGCCATCACGCTCACCAAGTTCATCGTCTCCACGCACGTGGTGCGTCTTCTCTCACGTCTGCGTCGTTGCTGCTGCTTCGCAAGTACTAACGAATGCATGTGTTGTATATGTGTGTATGCGTCTGATGTATCGGCTGTAGAGAATTGGTGAGCGAAGCGATGCGGAGCGCGATATGGACCTTATTCTGTGCTTTGATGCGAAGACGTTTGACAAGTCGGCGGTGGACTTTTTCGTCACGATGGTGCAGCGACAGAGCCACTTGCTGATCATACCGAAGCCAAAAAGCATCGTGGCGTCTTCGGAAGAGGCCGACGGCAGCGAATTGTACTATTTGGTCGGCGCTGACTACAATGCGCTGACGGCGATAAAGGAGAAAAAGGAGAAACTGGAGCGTGCGACGCTGGTGGCCGACAGCGGGACTCACAAGTTCGACTCGGGGGAGCGCATTGACCTTCTCGTGTACGAGCTGAGCCACATTGGCGTGAGTCCGATCAACACGGGCGGAGAAACGAGCGAGATCCCGAAACCGTTTGAAGCGGAAGAGCACGGCCTCTTGCTCCAGCAGGCATTGTACTCGCGCTTGCTTACCGACTACTTCCCTCTCCATGACGATCAAGAACGGGATGCGTTGATGAACACTTGGGTCAAGAAGTGGAAGGATCGACAGCCGATCAACAACATTCGCGCGTATTTTGGCGACGAGATCGGCTTTTACTTTGCGTTCTTGGGCACGTACTCACGGTGGCTCGTTGCTCCTGCTGCTGTTGGCGTGGTCGTGTTTATCTTGGAGTTCTTCTCGACGTGGAGCATCTACGGCCGTGCGCTCTACTCGCTCATGGTTACGAGCTGGGCGACCGCGTTCCTGAAGTTTTGGAAGCGCCGCGAAAGCGCTTTGCGGAATGAATGGAAGATCGCGCCGGTCGACTCGGTTGGGTTGGATCCAGCACGCCCAGACTTTTGGGGAGAGAAACGCTTTGACGTCATCGAAGGCACCTACTACACATTTTTCCCCTCGATCAAGCGTGTGCAGCGGTATCTGCTCACGTACGTCGTTACGCTGGCGGTGCTTGCGGTGATCATGAAGCTCATGTTCATCTACTTCCATATTGAAAACTGGTTCGGAGTGACATTCACGGAGGAAAAAGGGTGGGATGGGATGTACCAGTACGTCTCGCTGTCGCCGTCTGTCGCGTACTCGGTTGTCGTCTTGCTTCTCGATGCCAAGTACTCGGAGCTTGCTAATTATCTGACCAAGTTCGAGAACCACCGCACCGATAGTGATGTAAGTTTGCATTCGTTAGTTTGTTGCCTACTTTGCACTGACACTCATAGTATTGTTGTTTATATGTTATGCAGTTTGCGAACGCGCTTGTTCTCAAGTTGGCTTCGTTCTACTTTGTGAACAACTTCGGCTCGCTATTTTACCTGGCGTTCCGATCGCGTGACATGGATCTGCTCGAACAAACCTTGAGCTCTCTGCTGATCACGCGTCAGTTGATTGGAAACGTGAAGGAGCAGTTGATTCCGTACATGACAGCGAAATCGTCGCTGAAGACGACAGCCGGTAAAATCGCCAAAGAGACGCACGAAGAAGCGCCAGTGATGAGTAAAGTGGAAGCCGAACTTCTCTTCCCTTCGTATGACGGAACGTTTGACGATTACTTGGAGCTATTCGTTCAATTTGGGTACGTTTTTCATGCATGCGGCTTTCCTGTGAGCAATGTAGCGTCTTGTTCTAACGATAGTTCTGTCTTTGGTGCCCAACAGCCAAGTTACACTTTTTGCATCGGCTTACCCACTGGCCGCTCTATGGAGTCTTGCGAACAATGTCATGGAAATCCGAAGTGATGCGTTTAAGCTCTGCATGAGTTACCGCCGAAGCCGTCGACCTACCTCTCATGGCATTGGGACGTGGTTGTATGCGTTCAATGCGCTTGGCTATCTGTCGGTGATGACGAACTGCGCGATTTTTGGGCTGCACTCCGGTTTGATGGATAAACTTTTTCCTGATCTGTCATTCGCCGGTTTGCTCTTGGGCGTAACAATCATGGAGCACGTGATGATCGCTGTAAAAGTGAGTATCGAGATGCTGGTTCCAGATATCCCGTCGTCCGTGTTGGAGTCGCAGCGCATCCAGCGTGCCGCTCTTCGCAAGAAAGCCACACTTCAAGTCGAGTTATCGTCGCGCCGACTGCTGATGGATAAATCCGCTAACGTTACAACGGATGACCCCTTGGATGAGATCATTGAAGTTGACGGCGTTCCCATCACGAAGGAGAGCGTGAAAGAGTGGATGAAACAGGAACACGAGCGCCGCACGAAGTTGGAGCTCGAGGTGAAAAGCCTGAACGAGTTGTATATGGGGTGGATCCGCGAGGAGCAAGCGAAGCGCAAGGACGCCGAACGAAAGCTCTCCGAGTTGCAGCAGAACGGGTAAGTGGGACAATCTCATCTGCGTATCTTTGTGTGATGAGTTGTGCACATTGCTGATCTCTTTTGTCATTTTGTGCGTATCCTTCTATTTAAAACCAGATTAAGTAACGCCAAGACCGCTTAAGTGGGCAAGTTGCCCTCACCAGATTTTGGGCGAGGTATTGGAATGCATATGTACTTCTGTGTGTGTAATAATCCTGAGTCATGGTCAAACTTGCGCCGTCACGAATCTCCAAGTTACGTCACTTGCTATCTAGATCTCCTACACGAAACGAACTAACGTAAACCTCAGTTTTTTCATATTTTTACACTGAGGTAAAGTATGTTCTGCATCAAGTAAGCGCTCTTCGACTTGCCAAACTATACTCAGATCCGAAATTTGCTGCTGGATACATGTATCTACACAGAGTAAGTCCATCGGCATACTTCGACTTTGCTCATTTTAATTCACGAAACCCCGTTCCTCCGCCAGAATCGCTCCAGAACCGACACGGGGCCCGTGCGTTCGTGTGCGTCAGTGTAACTCGAGAAGGGACGTTTGCCAACGAGGATCTCACTATGCGCCGAGTTCACGCCTTGCACGAGACTGAGAAGCTCCACAGGACTCGTGTTGAGGCACGTCGCACGATTTGTCTGAATGAAGAACGCACGCGCAGCAAATGGACCGTAGTACGCTTGCCAGCAGCTGCGGTCGATGACAACAACGTTCCGAAGTGAAGAAACGTCGCACGCCACGTCCCCAGTGGAGTAGAGCAGGAAGAGATCCTCTGGTCCGGCAGCATTTGATTTTTCCTCATCGAGCGCTTGCAGAGACAGATCCTCCTCGTCAGTACACTTGTACTGATGCGTGGAAGAAGCCCGCTTGGAGTCTTCCATGCACGCAAACGATGCTGGCGATTCGTTGTCGATCGACAGGTACAGAAACCTGGACTCATTGCCGCACGAGCACTTGCCTCGACTGAATCCGTTGCTCGTGGTTGGCATTCGCTTCAAGCAACGTACAGAGTCGCGCGGCAGTTCACGCACGAGTCGATCGCAGCCGTGGCCAAACCGAGCGCCAAAGTGCAAGTCCGTCCAGAGCAATGGGGCTTCCTCACGAGCATACGCGGCCGACTTGAGCACCCGAACCTTGCAGTTGAACTGCTCCCACCCTCACCACGGCTTCCAGTCTTCTTGCTCGCGCTTCTCGCTAGGCACATACGTGTACCAGGGGCCAAATAGCTCAGGCGGTAGCAGCAGGTAGAGCACGTACGGACACTCGAGTCGGCGATTCCTCAGTCGGAGCAGTCCTAACGGCATCACTTCGTCGAGACCCGAGTTTCCAAAGCGCGAGCTGTCGGCCACCGTACGGCGAGTGACGACTGCCATGAATGCTACACTCATCGCATTTACCCTGAAGTCGACCGCCGGGTAGGTTGCCTGCACATCCCTGACGACACAGTGAAGCACAGAAGCAAACTCCAACTTTCTTTTTGACTTTTGTCTATAGTGCAGCACGAGGTACACTTTTTCCAGCGCTCGATCAAAACCGCCCATGTCGTCAATCAGCAGTTGGAGCAACGCTGCATCCATTTCAATTTCGAATGTCTCAAAGACGTCTTTGCCGTTGATCGTGGGGCGCCAGAGCTTGGCCGTTTGCACGGGAAGCACCATTGCGTCGGCCAAGTTGACAGGCACTCCTTCACAGGTTGAGAAAATATGGATGAACAAATCGCAATCACCCAGCACTTGGAGGCGCTCACGAGATCACAGATGGAGCGTAGTGCACAACAAAACGAAGGTTTCATGCTGGAGATATTCCATTTCGACAACACAGAAGATCACGCACATGTCGCCAAGCGAGGTGCCAGTAATCTCCGACAGCGTCACCAGCACTTGAGCAGGTGTAACATGGTTGGCAGGATTCTTCAAGAAGGATGACCAGTCGACATCATTTTGTAGCTGATACAGCATCCGCACTCCAATCGCGTGGCTTGGGTCCGCAAAATCAATCAGCGATCTTGTTACATATGTGAATGCAACGTTGAATGCGAAAGCATTCTTTAGTAACTCCTTCATCTCTGCTTTGTCTTCACTGCCTTTATCACTAAAGATCTGTCGCTGGACCACTCCTGGGAACTCATTCAGTAGTCTGGAGTTGCCGGTTCCTGCGTCAGCAAGACACATGAACAGCGGACGGCTGCCCTGGTCCGTCACTCCACGCTTCCACGCATCAAAGTGCCGTTCGATGGCATTCGACAGGGTGTCCAGATCCAGCGGATTCTGGAAATCCCAGTGTTCTCCAGTAGGTGAAAGGAAGGACCTCGGAGCGCGCCACGAAAACGACGGCGTTTGGAACTCTTCGGATTGCTTTGGCACCTTCACCAACACGTGAATCTGCCGAGTCGCTTGTACAGTCAGTCCGCCAATCGACTCCGCAATGCTTGCTGTGTCCTCTATCTCCTCATCCAACAACTTGCTGATGCCCTCAGGTATCTCTCCCTGTAGTAAAGCAACCACAACAGGATCACGGGATGAGAGCCATCCGTTATCTTGCTTGGCCAGATACAGCCTCAGTTGTTTTGTGTTGACCGTCTTTAGTTGGTTCTCGTTCATCTTCTTGATCGCGATCTTCAAGTGGCTTACTAGCGCGCTCGCCTCGATGCCTACAGTGAACACGCATTCGTGCGCGTCGACGATCAAACACACCGACGTGACCATATTTTGCTTGAGAGCATCAGCAAGTTGTTGGATGAGGAGATAGAGGACACAGCAAGCATTGCGGAGTCGATTGGCGGACTGACTGTACAAGCGACTCGGCAGATTCACGTGTTGGTGAAGGTGCCAAAGCAATCCGAAGAGTTCCAAACGCCGTCGTTTTCGTGGCGCGCTCCGAGGTCCTTCCTTTCACCTACTGGAGAACACTGGGATTTCCAGAATCCGCTGGATCTGGACACCCTGTCGAATGCCATCGAACGGCACTTTGATGCGTGGAAGCGTGGAGTGACGGACCAGGGCAGCCGTCCGCTGTTCATGTGTCTTGCTGACGCAGGAACCGGCAACTCCAGACTACTGAATGAGTTCCCAGGAGTGGTCCAGCGACAGATCTTTAGTGATAAAGGCAGTGAAGACAAAGCAGAGATGAAGGAGTTACTAAAGAATGCTTTCGCATTCAACGTTGCATTCACATATGTAACAAGATCGCTGATTGATTTTGCGGACCCAAGCCACGCGATTGGAGTGCGGATGCTGTATCTTACTCGTTCTGCTGCAACTCGGAGAACTTTCGTTCAGCGTCGGAAGTTTCAAGGTTCAAGTTGGTACCAGTAGCCTTATGTTGCATACTTAGTCTTAAGTCGGCAGCTTGCACTGGACAAGCGGGTCGGTTGACGGGTTAAACCCATCGGCTGTTGAGCTGATGGGTCATTTCTGTCACACATCGGACAACCTGGTTCTGATGAAGTGCCACAACGTGTAAACTTCTTTCCATAATGGCAGTACGGGAAAAGATGGTTGCTATGGTGCCAGTAAGTGAATACGGCTGGGACTCCAAGGTCCCTGTTAGCCACTACTCCACGCCAAAACCTGTAGTAAGAAGTCCTCTTATTACACGAAAACAGTAGTAGGATAGTAGAAAGGTATATAGTGAGAACTGTGCGATCTGGAAGATAGTAATTGAACCCATGTGAGAGTCTATTGTGTTTTCGCCCTGGGATTGTAACGTAGCATACCTCAACTTCAAATCGAAAATCGAAAGAGTCTATTTCACCTTTGTGGCACTGGGTAAATTGCGACTGCATCAATGAGATTGTCCGCACAGCACGAAAGATACAAACGCACAAAGTGACGTCCTTTATTAAGGCGCTATCTCTTCTCACGGAAGCTTTGACACTCCGTCCTGCAACTCAAAGCATAAATGCGATTTCTACCTTGTATACAACACTCAGATGTAAAAGTGCTGTTTCAATCGAACATGGGTGGCGAGGATGTGATATGAACGGGCAAGCCAGTGTGGTCAGCATTTGATGTCTCCTATGAAATTTGCACATATCGTATTTGAGAGAAGGCGTGCCTTAGAGGGAGCAGCGCAGTTATCATGAACGTCAACTTTTTTCATACTACAAGTATATCAGGATCGCAATAGGCAACAGCGTATGCGTATTAATAAGAGGATTGCAGGATAGCAGTAGTTGAAAGTGAAGTGGGAGGCAAGTCGGCGTTGCACACTACGCGCTGTTGTCTTGCTATGGTGTGTTGATAGTGTTGCTCTGCGCAATTTACCTCTAGAAATTAATGTATTCCTTTTCAGTAGCTTCCGAATGTCCGAATGTTTGATGTTCAGACTTTCATGGTATGGGGTTTGATTGTGCGTACGTACCTTCGATTTCGTTTTCGCTTACCGAAAATGGGTGGATACGCATTGCATGTCCGTAGGAAGTAGAAGAGTGGCGGGCTTGGGTGCACTTTGGAAATCAGGAATTATGATGACAATGCGGCTGCGTATGTGAGAAGGTTGTATGAGCGTAAGCGTGAACAAACCGCATTTCCATCGAAAGATTACCAGGAACATTAAAACTGTGCAACACAACCCCTTCCACCAGCACACCCTGTATTAATGAATACATTTGAGTCAACTTCCATTTAAAATTCGCGTTAAATAAGCGTTTGTATCACCCTTACCAATGAATACCTTTTAAATATGATTTCTTTTATTAGCAATTGTGATCCGAGAACAGATCAAATTATTCTTTTCGAACCGAACCGGTCTCACTCGCGTACGTGAACCGTGGTGGTGTGTTTCGAAGAGAAGAAAGAGAAGAACCCACGTTTTGGTCAGAGTGATGGTCGCTCTTAGTGCGGGCGGGGGTCGGCGCGAGCCAGCGACAGGGGAGGCGGCAGCCACGCCTGCCTGCCCGCCCGCCCTCCACAGCGCCAACACAGACAGGAAAGCGGGAAAGAAGCACTTACTTCTCTCCCCCATTACACGTTCGGACGAGAAGGAAAAGCCATGGCCGCCAGTCAAAGCGAGCTCGACCGCCAGATCGAGCAGCTCAAGCGCTGTGAGTACCTCAAGGAGTCGGAGGTGAAGGCACTCTGCCAGAAGGCGCGCGAGATCCTCGTGGACGAGAGCAACGTGCAGCGCATCGACGCCCCCGTCACGGTGTGTGCCGTGTTTCTTCTTTTGTCATTTATCAATGCGAGGAATGACGCAGTTGACTGGTGGTGGCGTATGCGAACACATTGCGTTGGTGTGTATTGCTGTAGATTTGTGGTGATATCCATGGTCAATTCTATGATTTGAAGGAGTTGTTTAACGTCGGTGGCGAATGCCCGGAGACGAACTACCTGTTCATGGGTGATTTCGTGGACCGAGGTTTCTACAGTGTGGAAACGTTCCTTTTGCTGTTGGCCCTGAAGGTACGACAAAGAAACGATATTGAGATGCAACATAGCAATGCAATTATCTAAACGGATGGGTTCGCGTGTTTACACTTTAACGTGTGTATGTAGGTGCGCTACCCGGATCGTATTACGCTGATCCGAGGAAACCACGAGAGTCGTCAGATCACGCAAGTGTACGGCTTTTACGATGAATGTCTTCGCAAGTACGGCTCGGTGAACGTCTGGCGCTACTGCACGGAGATTTTTGATTATTTAAGTCTGTCGGCCATCATCGAAGATAAGATCTTCTGTGTCCACGGTGGTCTCTCTCCATCGATTAACACCTTGGACCAGGTACGGCAATGCAATCTGCACCTATGCATGCTTACATCTTTGTTTGATATGGTCAAGGATTGCTCATGGTTTATTCATGTTCCTACTTCTGTAGATTCGTATCATTGACCGAAAGCAAGAGGTTCCTCACGATGGTGCTATGTGCGACTTGATGTGGTCTGACCCTGAAGGTAACAAGTGCTCGAAGAGTGCTCTACTTGTAGTTGAGCAGATGGCACTGACGGGTATAATTTGTTCATGGCTTACAGATATTGACGGATGGGGTTTGAGTCCGCGTGGTGCTGGGTACCTTTTCGGTGGCGATGTTGTAGAAAAGGTGTGTCATGAACGCTTGTATAGTGTATTGCTTTGTGCGAGTTGCATGGACCAGATGACTAACGTTATTACTTTTGCGCCTTCTTGCAGTTCAACCAAACAAACGACATCCAATTGATCTGTAGAGCACATCAGCTGGTGATGGAAGGCCACAAGTCGATGTTCAACAACGCACTAGTGACTGTCTGGTCAGCTCCAAACTACTGCTACCGATGCGGTAATGTCGCTGCGATTTTGGAATTGGATGAGAATTTGGAGCAACGTTTCAAGGTATGTGGGATCATTTGACCTATTGCATTTACTAGCGAAAAACGATGTGCCGATGCTGAACATTGTTGTTCTCGTTTGCTTTACGCCAGATCTTTGACGCCGCGCCGCAAGATGCTCGCGGAGTTCCAGCGAAGAAGCCAGCTCCAGATTACTTTTTGTAAATCGAACGAATTCCCGACTCACTTGAATGCCGCGCGTGTATTTTAGAGTTGGCGTGCGTATTGAGCGCAATACGCAGTTTAGTGAACATAAGAGAAGACGCCAAGCAGCAGATGGAAAGTCGAGGACGGAAGATACTTCAGGTCAAAGATCTTGCAGCCAAAGACGAAAGGGAAGAGACAGAGATGCAGAAGAGTTGCAGTAGTTACCATCGCCGTGGCTTTCACTACTTGGTATTAAATACGTGTAAGAAAACTGAGAACAATATGAAGTTCAGTGCTAATGGATCGACTGTCTACGCTCGAAGCACAGGAGCTCCAGGAAACTGCGACGATGCAAAGACTATCCATTATGTTGACCGCAATTTTCCCTATTGGTGTATCCTGTGTGGACCACATGTAACCACAGACTCGCCTCGTTTCAGATCTGAAAGAAGTGCAAGGGCGAAGATGCGATCATGGCGCGACGAGTGGAACCACGCGCGGCTAGAGCTGCGGCTGCGCGACGACGAGCTCTTCCACGGTATTTTCCTTGTCATGTAGCTTACAGGTCGTGTGCTGGAGGTGCTGTGCGTCTCACTTTGCGTTGTTTTGTGAAATAGGAGAGACGATAGCGCTGTACGTTGATGTGCATGTGCCACAGCATGTCATTTCCCCCCGCGGCGCCAACATCGGTACAAGTGCGCCGACGTCGCCTTCGTCGTCAGTAGTGGCGACGCTTCGGCAACGATGGAAGAAACACTGTGAAGGTGCGCGCGTTGATATCCGTGTGTGCGAAGAAACAGAGGACGCGGCGAAAGGCAAAACCCCGCGCGCAACGCTGTTCCGCCAAGATGCGCAGCTCGAACTCGTTCTAGATGGCAGAGATGTGAGGAAATCATCGTTGTCTTCGGTTGAAGAGGCACAGATTGACGGCCTGCAGTCAAGTACAATGGTACTCGTATTTCGGTGTGATATCCTTTTGAAAGTGCGCAGCGAATACTGGAATCGGCCCCTGCAACTCAGTCTGCGAATTACGCCGCCCTCGGTAGTTGGAAACGGAGCTGTGGCGCAAGGAGAGGAATCAAATTTTGATCCGATGAGCGAGCCAGAGTGGCCGACGCTTTTTACGGAGCAATTCCACATGGATCATGTGCTGCATCTGATCCGCGAAGAAACGATGGCAAGCGAGCCACTCACACGCACGCTCGAGCGCCAGATCTGTGTTATTAAGCCGCTTCAATTGAAAATGGAGACTTCCTACCTCAATAATGAGCGCGTTTGTATCATCGCGAAGGCTATGAACACGCACCCGTCTCTGGAGCTCCAGGTGCTCGATCTGCATCTGCATCTGAATGAATCCTATGCGAATTCAGCTACGGCCAACAATGCAGCAAAGATGCGAAGCGGGCGTCTGATTTCATCTACTGATTTCTTTGCAACGGGGTCAACGGGTGCGCGGCCACGACTCCCGCAACGTCAATTTCGTATTGTGAACGAAGCGCAAGAGCAGTTCCCGATCCGTATTCGCAGCAACGAGCAGCACAATTTCCTATTCCTCTTGGAAGCGCTTGATACTGGAAACAACGGGGATGAAGAAAGAGACGATGCACAAGTTACGAGTGAAAACGAGATGGAAGGAAACGATGCCGTCGAGCGAGTAGGCTCAATGACTAAAGGCAAGGGTGCAAATGGACCTGCAGTCAAGAGGCACAGCATCGGCAGCGTGAGTGGAAGCAGTTCAGTTAATGGCAGCGGAATGAAGGTCACGAAGGCAGTAGTAACACAGACGCACCAGACACTACTTACGCTGTCCTGGGAGGCAAATGGGAGCCCCACTTCCCAGGCACGAAGCGCTCGCATGAACGGAATGCAGCTGTCAGCTCCGATCATTGAGTACCACACGATCATTTGGTCTCCGCAGAATAGCTCAACCTCTTCGACAACGACCGTATTGGCTCCACTCTCCACGTCTACTTTGGCTTCCATTGGTATCGATGGCGCTTCTGTGAGCTTCGCGCACTTTGGCAAACAGTGCGCGTTGAGTATGAGCGTCTCACCGCTGCCATTATCTCCGCCAATTGCTGTGGGCAGCATGGTCACAATCTGCTTGTCGATCGCGAACCGCTCGCTCCACACAAGCTTCGACCTTACGCTCATCGCTCCGCTATCTCAACTTTCGTCAATGAGCTCGTCAAGCGCAGAGCTTAAGCGGAGTCAGCTCCATACAAGACCCGCATGGCTCAGCTTTGAGGCTTCGCATCGCCTTGGGTAAGTGACCATATGTGGCTTCAAGCTGTGAGCAAACATGGGCTGGTGGAAGAGCCATCAATTGATCTAGTTACACGAGTGACGTTTTTTGTTTCTGTTGCGCATCACGCTGTTGCTTCTTTTTAGGGTGGTGCCGCCAGGCATGACAGTGCGCAAGAGCATTCGCGTGGTATTTTTACGATTTGGGCAGTCCGACCTGAATCGTTTCGCGCTCTTTGACAGTCTGTCGCGCACGTGTTTCCTGCCGTCGGGTCTCACGGCGCCTGACGTGGCATCGGCTGCATCGTCCCCAAGTACGGTGGCAACGTCCGCGACGGCGTGGGAGGTTTTCCTGCGAAACTGAACCGGCGCTCTCCATTTTGGTGGTGGCGCACATTGCGCGACGCTTCCGCGAACCACTCACATCACACATTGTCTGAACTTTTTTGCTTAGGAAGCCATGAACTGCATTCCCATACAAAAAAAAACCAAGAAAAAAACAAAACAGAAACAGAAGCACAATGTGGAAGGATGGAAGAAAATGCCGAAAAAAATATCGAAAGGAACGAGACGAAAAGCAAAAAAGATCGAAAGAAATAACCGCAAGACGCACACCGATAGGTGAGTATGCACACTTGATCCGAACTGATGCCCACTCTAGCCTCCAGTACTCTGCTGGTTCGTCGCGGAAACAACCGCGGAAGCCGGGAAGAAGCGAAGGCGCTCAGCGCATCCCATTCGAACCGCAATATCATCCGTCTGCAGCCCGATTACAGCACCAACAATAGCCGCAACTAACTCCCGACACGCCGAAAGCGAAGAAAGCACGGAAAGAAACGTCAAAACAATCCAACGAACACACAGAAGAAGAACAAGAAAAAAGATAACTCCAGCAGCGGCTATCCTCCCTCTTCCTCGGTCACCACCGCCTTATCTCGTGCTTGCTCTCGCTTGCGCTCTGGAGACCGACCTCACCGAAGATGGAGAGAAGCTCGGTGGAGGAGATGGATGCACGTCAAAGCTCACCTGGCGTCGCCTTCCGTCCCACAAGCAGCGCCGCGTCAATGAGCTTGGCACGGGCATCGGTGACGCCAAGTCGAGCCGTCAGCACGTCGTCGCTACACGGAAGCCCTCGCGAGACATGGATGTGTCGATCCACCATTGGTGCGTATTCGGATGGCGAGGAAGGTGATGACGACCTTGAGCGCTGGTCCGAAGTTGGCGAAGAGCGGCATAGCAGCACCAACAACGGCATGGCGTACGACTCGTATCGACATCGTCTGATTGGTAGCGTGGAAGAGATAGAAATACAAAGTTGTCATCAGAAGCGAGCGGCTACAGAAATGCAAGCAACAAAACAAGCGCTTTTTGGGGACGGCCAGAAACTGCGTCGAATCGCAGGATTTTCAAATAAAGAAGCACTCAAAGCCCGTTTGCCGAGTCGTAAATTGGACGAGATGGAATTACAAAGCTCTCTACAGTATCGAGCAGAAGCAGAAGTGCAAGCAACAAAGCAACCGCTTTTCGAGGACGGCCAGAAACTGCGCAGGATTTCAGGATTCTCCAATAAAGAAGCGCTCAAGGCGCGTTTACCGAGCCGTCGACCTCCTGTTCTCCCAACCACGTCCGCAGGTAGTCAGCAGACGAAGAAGGAGAAAGGAAAGCGATGCGATACGAATTTTGACCGCAGTGTTATGGCAAAGCAGCAGTTTCAATCCTCTTCCCGTGATTTGTTTCAAGAAAAGTCGCTGGATTGTAAAATCGCGATGCATGAAGAACTCACGAGAAACAACAGGATGGGCGCGTTTGCGAACGCTCTGGATCGTAAGATGGCGATGCATGAGAAGCTGACCAGAAACGACAGGATGGGCACATCCAAAAAATCGCTGGATCATAAGATAGCGATGCATGAAGAGCTCACAAGAAATCTCAAGATTGGCGATTACGTAGAAGCAACGTTTCCTCAAGTAGAGTTGGAGCCTCGCCCTGCATTCACGTATCAGATGGGCACGATGATGGTGTACTCGATCGTATTTACCAGTTCTGCGACGCTGCATTGCGCGATCTTCAACTTCAGTCTTGAATTACGGCAGTTTTTTCAGCTTGACATGCTTCCTTTTGGGGTGTTTTTGCTGGTTTGCTGGACATTGCTCGGCCTGCTAAGCTTCGCGGGCGGATGGATCGGAGATCTTGTGCCTGACAGAGTCTGGTTACTTCGTCGAGCAGCACTCCTGTGGGTAGTAGCTGTGTTTGCGTTGCACATGGCAGCGTTTCGAGCCGCGTCGAGCTTTTCCTTTGTGTGCTTGAATGTGGCGCTGCCTTGTGCGTTTATGGCTCACGGCATCTTTACCCCGAATTGCATCGTGCTCGGTGCTGACAAGTACATGAGAGCGAACGGCCGACGCCGCTTGAAGCGGCATTTTTCGTCATCACACACATTTACTGATAATGATAGTGAGGCTGATTTGGCCAGCAAGTTCAAAGACGAGTGTCCCGACGAAGAAGACGTGCTCGCCGCACAGTTGGATGCGATGCGAAAAATGGCCATCCACAAGTACTTTTCCAGATGCTTTGCAGCAGCACTCACTGGCTCATCCTGCACGCAGTTGTATTTTTTTCTGTTGGTTGATCTGGAGATACCGCTCGAGCCATCCAGAAAATCGCTCATGGGTCGGAAAGGTTTCTATTACATGCTCCTGTCGAGTCTATTGCTGCTCTCAACGCTGACCTGCTTCGTGTTTCATTCCCGAAACCACTTCCAGCCTCCTGCGCTTAGCTTCTTTGAACGCAAGCTTGCGTCGCTAGAGGAGAATCGCAAGCGGTTTTCGTGGAAAGCTATCATCAGAGTGTTCTCGCGGGCGTTTGTTGGCTATGCGTTGTTCCTGTCCTCGCTGGTGACCGCGGCTGGTGTTTGCAGTGCGCTGATCGGTCTGATCACACTTCCAGACTCGTCATTCAACCTGCGATTCGCTGCGTTTCTGATGGTCCTCGTCGGGTGGTACATGACCACTACCATTGGGAAAGTCCAGCTGAGCAAGAAAAGCAATCTCTCGAAGAAATGCAATGACCTCGGGATCCCGCTCTTTCAGCTTCAAAGCGTGCTGCTCATGTTGTTTTTCTTGGGAATGTCGGCGTTCTCAGCATTCCTTCGAGCGCAGCTATATACGACTCTGGTCGCGCAAACGTGTCAAACGCGCCTGGATCTTCCGGGTGCCGACGACACACTATTTAATCCAGACGCACTCGGGGCGCTAGTGAGCATTATCTCCCTCCTGTTGATCCCGATTTCCAATGCAGCAAAGTTCAGTGGATTCAAGAAATCTGCAACAGACGGCTCTGCTACAATTCGAATCGTCTCGCTCTCACCATCGCGGCGGCTTTCCATCGCCATTTTGCTGTATCTCGTTGGGATATTTCTCTCTAGTGTTGTGGAATTATACCGGCGCACCCATGTTGTGGTGACAGATCCGCAACCCGGGTGCAGCAAAGCATACTCTGATTTTGGGGTCGCGTGGACAGTACCTCACCTGGTGTTCCTTGGCTTGTCGGATATGGTATTTCGTGTGAGTCTGCAAGAGCAATTCCACTCGATTGACCTATTGACGTCTCAGTGGCCTGGACTGATGCAAGGAATGATCGAGTTTTCCGAGATGATCGGGTACGTGGCAGCGTTAGCACTGACGTCGATGCTGTCATCGTGGATTTTCCGACCGAGTACGAGCGACTTGGCGATCGTTCTCCTGCTCATGGCGACTTTGCTCGCGTTTTCATATTCATCGCTGAAGCGAATCGCTCAGAAAATCGACAACGACCAATTCAAAGCCGAGGAAGGACCTGGGTGAATGATAGATAGGTGGTCGAGTCACGGAGATGCGCGAAAAAGTGTGAAGAGAAACACAAGCAAGGTGGCTTTGTGGGCTTCGCTTGTGTTGTCATGTCTACAGCCGACCGAAATGAATGAGAAAAGAACAAGAAAATCTCGATGCTGCCCGTCCAACCGTTCAGAGCTAGTACCCTCACGGTGCTTTCAACAAACCAGGTATCGTCGCATGGTATTTTTTGCTACCGTAGAATGAAAAGTTTATGTATGTAGCTGCTAACGCAGGCCAAAAGGATCAACAGAATGCGACGCAGTGTAGCTGCTCGGTCGATTAAACTCCACCCAAGAATCTTTATTCCCACGTTTTCGTGTGGGCAAACTCACTCTGCTGTTGTTGAATTCGCAAATGGTGTTCTTCTGTCTTTATTGGCGCCATCGTTGTGAGCCGCAAAGGACAACAAGAAGACAAAGAATACAAGAGAGGTACATGCTTTTCATTCTAGCGGTGGATGGGTGCTATAAGTCGGCAGCTCCAGCAAAGCGTTCATAAAAAATAATTCAAAGCAATACTTTCGCAACGAGGACGGCGCGTGCATGAAAATGCGGGGGTGTTGCCACATTGGCCATGTTTGGGGCTTGTCGAGGGGAACCAGCCAGGTGTTGTGCTGGCGCCTATCGCCAATGAACTTGAGCCTTCTGGCGTGGGCAACACGAAGTAGTAGCCGATGATGACGCGGTTGAGCTGCCAGGAAGTGTCTCTACTGGACGACGATGCGCAGCGGTAGCTCCTGATCGACGACCCGTCGCTGTTGTTCTTGTTCTTGTTGCTGCTAATAGGACAGGAATTCGGGTCGCTGCTGTTGCTGATCGAACAGGAACTCGAGTCGTTGCTGCTGTTACAGTTGATAGCCGACGCGCTGCTGATGCTGTTGCTGATGCTGCCGGGACTGGGACTGGGATACGAGTCGCCGGCGCCGCTGTTGTCATGTTCCCGATATTCAGGCGCACCGCATGGCTCTGAGTGCGGTGCCGTTGGTATTCCACGGATGTGGTCTCGTAACCAAGTGCCCTGTAGCAAGTGGTGCTTCGGCTTCGTCCGGTGGCGACGGTTGTGATGGCTGTGGTGGCAGCGGCGGCGTCGCACCCGCCACTCTCGCTGTCGTTCTCGTCGTCACTGTCTTCAACTTCATCATCAGCTTCGGCTTCGGCTTCTTCATCATCATCTTCGTCTTCTTCCGCGTCTCCGTCGTCTTCAGCCGCAGCATCCGACAGCGCGACCGTGGATGCTGCCGAGCACACGGAAAGTGATCGTTGCAGCTTCATGGTGCGCGCGCTGCTGTCGTTGTTGTCGCTATCGCTTCGGCGGCTGCTGTAAAGCTTCGCGAGCGAGTGCACCAGCATGTCAGCACCAGATGAGATAGCCGCCTTCGTCTTGACCTGCGTATCGGTTGCGCGATGGCAGCGGTTTTCGAGCGTAGCGACCATCTCCCGTACGTTCTTGCTGGCGGCAGCGACGGCGTGTTGCTGCTGTGGGTTCTCCTTGTTCATCATGTTCATCTTTCAAGTTTGTTTTCTTCTTCTATACGAGGTAAAGACCAAAGGCAGCGAGTGAGTGGGCGAGTGAGTAATCCAAGCAAGACGCCCACTCGCCAGTGAACCGTTCGATGGCAGGAGTCAACAAGGAACGGCGGCGAACGACGCCACGCATATGATGGATGCGCACGCCGCATACCTTCGCGATGGTCGATCTTCCTCTGTGGGGCGGAGCGTGGGTTCGCTGTCTTGCTTTCTGCTTGGTCTGCGTGGGTTGGTGGTGAGTAAGCGACCTACTCATGAAGCGGCTCTCAGGTCTCAAGCCGTCAGGCATTCTCGCTGGGCTCCTGTCCCATGCCGCCATATCTCTCAGTTTGTCTGTAAGCATTGCATTAGACTGTACTGACCGAGAGAAAGAAAAGGCAGCAGCAACTGACCGAGGCGGCATCGTGATTGGCTCTAAAAGTCATATGAAAGTGCTCTCATTGGTGGAAAACACACAGAGCTGTCCTTCCCTATTGTCAGTCACTTCAAGTTGAAGCCATCCATCGACTGACTGGCAGGTTGATGCGCTTGCTTCCGTTGCTGCTGGCAGACGCCCTCAAAGGATCACGTACCAGCTCAAGGCGCGCGCGCACACATCACTCAGGGCACATCAGTGCGCAATATTCAATATAAAAACCGTGCAATCTCCATGCATCAAACAGCTATTAGTTTATGAGCAACGAAAACAGGATCAGCTCCAAACTGTGAGCGCTCCGTCTCTGCTTCTCTTCTCTCACTCTTTATCGGTACCAAATCCACGCTTTCCAAGCGGTTCCTTACAGCCAGGGCGACCACGTCGGATACATCTCGCGCTGGCGTTCGGGGCTCGTGGCGATCTCCAAGAGCTCGCGCACGCTCTTGCCGCGTTGGCTCTCGGATTCCTTCTTGAGCGAGACGCCGCGGATGCGCTCCATCACGAGGCTCACGTTCGCTTCCACGCGCTGCAGCACCTGGGACTCGAGACGCCGCTGGATCTGGGATTGCGCCTGCGCATCACCGCCCGTCACGCGGGACTTGGACGCGTGCCACGAGAGCAGGTCGTCGCGGAAAAACAGACACAACTGGTTGCTTAGGATGTCTTCCTCGCTCACGAGCGCCTCCGCGGTCGCCGACATGACGATGCTGAATGGACCCTGTACGCCCGGTCGGGTGATAAAGTTGTGCAGGTTGCGCGTCAGTCGGAACGGCATCGACGACGGCGCCTCCAGGATGCCGCTGCTCGCGTACGCTGGACGCATTTCCGTGCTGCATGCAATGTGTGGGGTGAATGCAAACATTAGTTTCGAACAGCGAGAGTTAGCAAGCAAGACAAGACTTTAGCCATTCGTACCTCACAACTCGCCCCGTGCGGCGCGAAAAGAGAATCCGATGCGGCGCGCGGTCGCCGACAAACAACGCGTACGACAGGAACGACGAGAGCGCCAAGTGCTTGGTGAACTCGTTGCGAAACTGGAAAAACGCGTCGCTGTTCGCCGAGATCCCGTGAATGTACTTGGACAACAGCGTCTCGGGGACGTGAGAGTCGCAGATTTCGCCGAATGCCTTCGCCTTGGCCTGTGCGATACGTTCGTCTTCCTGTTGCGTCGTGTCATTGACGGCCGCGGCATACGCTTCACAGATGCGCTCGCGGTACAACTCGACGGGGTAATCCGGGTCCTTGTCTTCGACCTTGCAATCTTGTTCATAGATCTACACAAAAGCAAAACGCTATTAGTACCAATCTCATCCGCACATCCATACACTTATGCATGCCCATACCTCTCCTAATGTGACAAAGTCGCGGTTGTCCTCGAGCAAGCGCACGCGTGGCGTCAGCGGGATGATCTTCGGAATGTGAAACGCCGTGTTGCGCTTCTTGGTTTCCTTCTGACGCAGCAGTAACCGGTTCAGCAGCAGATACATTTGCATCATGCGCTCGTCCGTTCGCGTGATATGCGTCATCGCGTACTGCACGAGGAAGTAGTATGTTCGCCCATCACTGCCGCCAATGGCGACGCGACGCTGGGTGAACCCATTGCGCAACAAGATGTCCACCGTGCTCTCGAAATGGAGAATGCGCGCGTGCAGGTCCTTGATCGGTTCGCTGTCCGAAATGTACTGACCAGGCACCTCCATCGTCGAACTGCTGAGCTCGACCAAATGGCGACTGCAGTGCTCCAAGTACAATTTGCCAGCGTTACGCTTCCCGACCTTCTTCACGCGAAGCTGCAGCAGATTCTTCCAGTGCTTTAGGCGGTTCATAATCTCGTACAACGTCACTTCGCGCTCTTCACCATCGACTTCCATCATCGCAACGCTACAATAGACAACAACAACATCAGCACACTGTTTATCTCCGATATCAGCATTCTCTAAGCCCATCCTTACCTGTTCTCATCTTCCTCGCCGGCGGGACTGAAGTCACGTTCAAACGCTTCTTTGAACTCTTCCACAAACTTGACGTGCTTTTCGTTCTTTTGGTGCGGAAGCAAGATGAACAGCTTGCGACACACACGCGCCAGCGCCGCACGCAGCATCTTTGGCACCAGTTCCGTTTTCGTGAGCCGTGGAAGCTGGTAGCACTTGAGAAGCAGCGCGTGTACGGCAGTCAGCAACTCTTCTTCGGGCTCCGGACGGAACCGCGTGATCATTTCCTCCAGCATGCACTCCATTTCGAACGTAAGCGAATCGTGCGAACGTCGCAAGAAGTTGAGCAGGTCTTCCGTGTACTGCACTGGACCAACTTCGGCCTTTGGGATCATGTCGCCGCCTCCAGGAGCCGCGATTTTCATCTTCCAAGTCTCCAAAGACAACACAGCGTTTGGTGCAACTCCAAAGGCGGCAGGTGAAGGTCGGCCAGGACCCACAACGCCTGGGACTTCTTGGATTTGCGAGACACTCAAATTCGACGGGATCGCGACCACATGACCCGATTTCGTGCGGTAGTACAACAGAGTTGGCTGCAAGTCTGCTCCGGAAAACGAGCTTCGAGCAGCGCTGCCCGATGCATTGAATCCTGTTGGAGTCGGAGGAAACGAAGCTCCCGACGCATTGGCTGCTGATGCTGGAGTCGGAGGACCAGACGGTTGACGGGTCGCATCATTGTTGTTGGTAGCCATCGAATTGTCGCGGTTCTCCAAAAAGAACGCACGCATCGTGTAGTACAAAGCTTGCGGGAATTTGGCAGACAGCCCTCTTAAGAGACCACGAATCTAGACAATGTCGAAGCAAATAAACCAGTGCCATGAGACAGATATGCAAGTGGAAAAAAGTTCACAAAGAACGTACCTGAGGTGCTTCGGGGCGTCCAAGCGCCATCAAGAGCTGCGGAATCCAAATGATCCAGATCCAGATCGGTAGTTGTTTACCGTGGGTCTCAAACGCTTGAATCAGTACACCATGCTGATCGTCCATACTCAGCAACCACAACACACGCGCGATCATCAGACGTGCCGAGTTACACCGATGGTGGATTGCCTGGAGGTAGCACGCGATTGTCTGGGATGCAAACGATAAATCCTTGCGATCCGAGAACAATCGATAGCAGTAGTGGCCCCATGAGAGCCATCCTTTCCCGTAGCTATCACAGATCTGCAAACAATGCGAGAACGTCTGGTTGGCCTCAGGCAGGTTCCCCGTGGACTCGAGGAACAAGCCCTTCAAGCGGAACATCTCGGCCTTTTGACGCAGCGTAAAGTAGTCCAAATTGGTATTGTTGAGGATACTCAGGCCGCCTTGGTACTCTGTTGAGCTCTCGTAGCAAATGCTGACCTGTTCACGCAGCTTCGAGAACGCATCTTGCACATCCATCGCTGGTACGGAGTAGAGCTTCGACAGCGCGCCTAGGCAAACGTCAGGCAGGTGCTGTTTTCTCGCCGTGTGCGCCAGCTTGATCACCGACCACGGACTATCATGCATGCACGCGAGCATCTGCGGATCGCTCCACAAGAACGTACTCTTCACAACCTGGAACATGTGTGATCGCCACGTCAGAATGTCGTCCCACAGGAGGATCGGCTCCCATTTGTTCGGCAATCGCTCACGCCACGTGTTGATCGAAGGTTTCAGGTTCGGCAACGTGTGCAGTTGACTCGCGTGCTTGATGTCTGTCATCATTTGGATCGACTCCTTCACTTCGACAAACTTGTGGAACAGGTGCATGAGCGGGATATGCGTGCGCGAGAGCACGCGCGGCAAGCCTTGCCACTGATGCAGTGCTAGCTCTGCTGTCTGCGCAACCAGATTGTCAATCGTTGCACGCTTTTCGCCATCAAGAATGGAGATATACAGCCGCTGAAGCCTGGTTTGCGGGCACCCGAGATCGGCGGCCGACTGCATCGAAGGCGACGACAAAAGCTGCTTGGCAGAGTTCCAATCGCCTCGCTTCCACGCACAGTCCAACAGCAAATCCTGGTTCTGGGTAGACTTGGCAAAATCGTTCATCAACTGCCACTGGCAGAGTTGCTTGGCACAGCCGACCCAGCGTTCTTCCCACAGGCGCAGCTCAAACAGGTTGACATCATCCAGGCTTACACGGCCACTCTGCGTCTTCGAGAGCGCTTTGTAGTACTCTTCTTGCGCCTCATGGACGCATCCAAGCGCCTCCAGAGTCAACGCAGTCCTTGTTTCAGGGTGCGCAATATTTTCTAGACTCAGGCCAATGCGCAAATCTTCCTCACTTAGTTGCTTGTAGATAGAACTCAACGCTTCGATCCAACGAAGTCGGCTTTCCACGCTCAGCTTCGAGTTCTCGACCTGGTGCTCACAAATGCGCGCGGCGTACGTCCACACGTCGTGTGCCGACGCGAGATGGAGCACAAGCTCTGGTGTGAGCATTGGCGCCGAAGGGCTCACCATGACGATGCCCTTGATCAACGTCTGCACGGCATTGATACGCCACGTAGCCACGCACAATGGCACATTGAGATCGCGTTTGTTGAACTTGGACGCGAGCGTTTTCATCAAACTGGACGTCATCTGCGCTTGATCGTGTTTCTTCACCAATCGCCATGTCGCTGTAAACAGATTCACCCACAGCTCCTTGGCCAGATCCAGATCAATGTGAGTGAGATCTCGGAGCGATTCGACCAGTTCTGACGATTTCACAGTGTTGAATGCCTTCAAAAGTTGTTGCTGAGCTGGATCCAGCGGCGTTGCCATCAACGCATCGTCTTGAGCGGTATTGCTGGCCGACGCAGTGTTGTCGAACAGATGCGGTTCCTGAAGACGAGGCTCCGAATCGGCACAGATTGCCGACAGCAACGTTTCGATCGCAATGGCTGGCCAGTATCGCGTCCCGCACGCTTGCCAATCCTGGCGAAACAAGAGCTGCAAGCGTTCGACTGGTCCCTTTCCAGCATTTGCCAAGAAATGAC
The DNA here is from genome assembly GCA_000143045.1 of Globisporangium ultimum DAOM BR144. NCBI lineage: Eukaryota > Oomycota > Peronosporomycetes > Pythiales > Pythiaceae > Globisporangium > Globisporangium ultimum. The sequence goes on from GL376560.1 coordinate 750,396, forward strand.
GGAAGAATTGCTCACGCGTAGATGGATCTGGGGCAAGTAATCCAGCCATGAAATGGCTATTCAACGTCTGGCTTTGCGGCGATGGGCTGATGTGGAGATACGAGTTCTTCGTGTCGTTCGGGTCGCACAACTTGAGGATCAGAGCATAGTACTCCTCGTTTAGAGGCATCGCTGAGATCTCGTTGAGACGATCGAACGATCCCATCTTGCTGAGAATCGTCATCTTGTCCTTTGCCGTGAGCAATTGTCGCGGATCCGCTGCGATCAGGTGGCTCACAATGCGCGTGATCTGCAAAAGCAGCGGAATGTTCACCGAGCTTTCTAGGCAGTGTACAAGCAGGTTCGTGTACAACCGCCGATGGTCGACCGAACTGAACGAGCACTTGGAGAGCAGCTCGTAACATACGATCAGCAACTCGATCGACGTCTTCTTGTGAACTCCACTCACTCCAGCTACCGCTTTCTTCTTTGCTGCGGCTGAGGCGTTTTTCTGATTCATTCCAGCATTGACACCAGCAGCATTCGCTGACATCGCATTCTCCTTCATACCTGCAATCAGACTTCCTCCACTCTCGCCTGCCATAGTCGCCTTCTTCTTTGATTTATCGCTTTCACGAACTTCGCGCTTCTTCAAGTGTCGGACGACATTGTTCACCGAGAGATTCGAACGCCCCGTTTGCATCTGGTGCCACTCATCCACGATGGCAAGTGCAGGCGTCGCCATGACGCGGTTCCGTCCAAACGAGTCAACGGTGGATTGACCACTCTCTGAGCTCGCAGCCGAGCCTTGGCCGCTCTTCGGCGCACTCCCACCTCCTGTGCTCGAACTCGACTGCAACAGATGCTCACGCGTTAATCCCTGTGTCAACTTCAGCAAAGCCGGCGTGAAGTGGTCGATGTACTCGGGGATCACCTCTCCAAGCGAGCTAAGCAATCGGAGCGGGAATTCGCCGGGAGTGCTGCTCGGGGGCACAGTAGGATGCGGGATGCTGTTGAACAGGATCCGCATCCGAGTCGCTTCGTTCGCGATCATCGGGTTCACTGCTGTCGTGTTTGCCTTCTGTCGCTTTGGAGGAGTGGCCTGCGCTTGAGCACTCGAGGACGCCTGCGTGCCTGGAGCAGAAGCCCCAACGGCTGGACTCCCTTTGGGTTCACTTTTCAGCGCAGGCGTCGCTGATGCATTGTTACTTTTGCTCTTGGGTTTCGACGCTGCGCTCGTGTTCGGAGCGCTCGCTGACGCGTTGAGCTCGAGTTGGAACGCCGAGGCATTGAGGAGACGCTCGTTGATGATTTCTTTCAGCCAGGGGTAATATTTGCACGCAATGAGTTGTTGCGGCGCTTTCGACGGCGGGTACAGCTAGCAAAACCAAAAACAATAGAGTTAGAATACACAAACCAGGCTGAAATCAAACCAGTGCTTAAGAAAGTAAGACTATACCTCTGCAACGCGTCGCAAGAAACTCGAGAGACTCGATTGGATCTCTTGGTTGTGACGGTCAAAGCACGGCTCAAGGAGCTTCATGATTCTCGGCGCGTACTGAACGACGTACGGGATCGGTCGATTCGATTTCAACACAACTTCAGGCGCAACCAGGGAATTCAAAATGCCCAACACCGCGTCCAAAATCGCGAGCGACGAGAGCGGAGCGCCCTTCGGGACAGAGAAAAACATGGGCATCGATGGCGGCGACGGAGTCGGAGCAGGAACAACGGGTGAAGACGGCGTTGCTGCAGTAGCTGCAGCGCCGCCTGTAGCTGAAGCGGTCGCGGCAGCATTCTCGGCTTGCTTCAGCATCGCTTGCTGCTGTTGCTGTCGGATGACTGCTTCAGCTGTGACTGCGATCAGTTTGTCAAAGTACGAGAAGCGGATCGCTGCCGAGGGCCACAATCGCAGTGCTTTGTCAAAAAGCTCGCCACATGTCTTCGAGAGTCGACTCGTTTCTTGCTTATCGGCAGACGCCAATGCAAAGCGGAATGCGAAGTTCACCACCAGATCTACCATCGCAGGGCTCAGTTCAAAATCGTCTTCGCTAAACCCGATGCGAGCAGCTTCGGATGAAGATGACGCATCCTCTTTTGCTTCCGCCGATATCAACGTCTCGCCGACTGCTGAAGCCGTAGATTCAGACGCAATCGCTTGGCCGTCAGCTGATACTTTCCGCTTCTTCGTCGCTGATTCGTCTTCACTGGCATGTCCATCCGTTGCTTCCGAAGCAGACGACGACGCGCGCTTCAGATCGTTTCCTGTAGCGGCACTTTTCTCGCTCGCATGGACGTCCACTGTTGGTCGCAATGTCAATCGCTCTTGTCGGGTCTGTTCCCACGAGATCACCAAATCAACAATGTTGACTGCAAGGCGTCGATTATCAGGAGTACTGCTCGGTGGAATCGCCAGTCGGTTGAGCGAGTTCACCATCAACGGTACGAATTGACCTCGAAACGGGTAAAACAGTGCCGGATGGCGAACAATCAGAAACCAAATGTGCACCAATTGACCCAGGATGTGACCTTCTTCGTACGCGATTTTCTTGGTCCACTTGATCGCTTTGATGAATTCGTTCGACGGTAGTCGCGTCGGCAGCGCTGGTAGCAAAATGTCAAACGCTTTGCGCACCAGGAACCGCGAGTCCATCTCATGCGTGCGCAAGAGCGCAACATACACTTGCAGCACAATCTTTGGCGGCGTGTCGTAAACCGAGATGAAGCGACATACGTTCACATACGCCCATAACTTGGATGTTAAGTCGTGGGCCTTCAGGTGGTTCCACGCAAACTTGATCACTTCTTTCCGATGGTCTGTCACGTACTTGCTCATGTGCTGGATCAGCAGCGTCCCAAGCTTGAGCAACTCAATTCGTAGACTCTGCATTGTGTCCGCAGGATAATCCTTGCTCGCCAGAATCTCGCGGAGCATCCACATGACGGTGTCGGGGTCCATGACGTCGACATTCTCGATCGTTGGGTCTTCGAACGACGTCGTCAGAACGGGCATAATCAGCAGTTGAATGGTCAGCACCTTGAGTTCCTCAGACGCACTCGGCTCGCGCAGCATTCGCAAAAACAACCGAACAATATTCCGCTTGTTCGCCGGGGCGTACTTGACCGCAACCTCGTCTCGATAGAAATTCTGCAGAAACGTAAAGTCAAAGCACGTGCGATGCAGGAACACGGTCACCATATCCAACAGCACTTGCACGTCGTCGGGCTTTGCGCGGCAGTACGTGATCATGCACTTGATCATCAGCTTGGACTCGAGATGGTACTTGATCGGAAGTCGGTCTTGCGCAACGAGACGCTGCACACGAGCAGGCGATCGCCATAGTTTCCGCAGGCAGTCTATCACCACCGTCTGCGACGCCAACCACGTTGGGTGCAACTTGCTGATCGTTCGAACCAGCCGTAGTCCCTGGTAATGGAGCTCCAACGCTTCTTGTTGAGCCTTCGACGCAAATCCAGCTGGGCTCGCGCTCGCACTGAGAAGAGACGATGGCAGTCCTCCCTGGTTTTGCGCTCGCGCCAGCTTGGCTTGCGCCTGGGCTTTCGCTCTCTGGACATACGTCGCTTGCGCCTGTTTCGCCTTTTCTTGCGCTTGAATCGGCTTGAGTCCTTGCGCTTGAGCCGCTGCAAGCGCCTGCGCATGAACTTTTTGCGCATTTACCTGAATCTGAGCATGCAACTGTTGTGCTTGCTGCTGAGACACCAGCGGATTGACCACCGGGCTCGGCAATGGGCTCTGCAGCGCGGCAGATGAGACCTGGCTTTGCGCTTTCGCAATGTAATCCTTGCTCGCAAATTGGGCTTTTGCCTGAGCCTGCACGAGCGAAAGACCTTGCGCTTGCGCCGCCGCCAGCGTCTGGGCGTGAAGTTTCTGCGCATTTGCTTGAATCTGGACCTGCGATTGCACTTTCAGAGCTTGTTGCGCATTAACCTGAGCCTGAGCCTTGGCCACATACGCAGCTCGGGCTTGCATGCCTCTCGCTTCGGCCACTGATGGCGCCAATCCTTGTGCTTGTGCTGTCGCCACCGCTTGGGCAGCAGCTTTTTGAGCGTTGACTTGGATCTGAGCCTGCATCTTTAAGTCATCCGAAGCGTCCGAACTCTTTATGTCGTTAAAGTTCGCAGCATTCAGCTTGGATGCCGCCACAAACGTCGCAGCGACCACAGCTTCGGCGCCACCCTCGCCAATGATGATCGCACGAAGCGGGGCAGCTTCAGGCAGCTTGATCAGCTGCTGGAATAGCGACGAGTATTTCCCCTCCGTCAAGTGCTCTCGCTTTAGAAAATACGCGACGGTCGACGATGCGTATCGATTCAGGAACTTTGTGAGTGGAATCCGGTAGGGCGAGCTCATCTTGCCGTAACTTCCGTATTTTGGTAGAACAGCCTCAAGCTCGACCACACACGTGATGAGCGACTCGAGGAACGATTCGCTTGGCGGCAGCAAATGGAAAAGGTCTACAATCGCCGCGGCGACTGCTGGTTCTTCACCACGCTTCCAAATTCCAGCCTTGATGATCCGATCCGGATCACGCCATTGCCGCAAATGCTCCAACAATTTTTCACCCAGTGTGACATTGAAGCAACTGCTGAGCAGCATCAGTAGTCTCGAGAGTCCTTCGAGAAGCGGGAGGTTGAGTTTCCTGTAATCGGCCAAATTCAGGAGCACAGGACGAAGACACTGCTGCAGCAGCTCCTTCGGTAGCAGCAGATCTTTGTTCTGCTTATTCAACTGGATTACATCCGTGAGCGCTTGCTGCGCACACGTGACCAACTCTGGTGGCTGTCCCGTCAGGTAACGGAAAAACACGCCGACAAAGCGATTTCGAGACTCCTGGTGCTGGTTGATTTCGTCAGGCGCGAGCAAGAACGCGGCGCGAAACAGCTTCACAGACGCAATTCGTAATTCGCAACCTTGTGAGAGACCAAACGGGTATTCCTGCGCAGAGACGGGAGTACTGCCAGAACTACTAGGGAGCCCCGAACCTGTTGCTGACGTTGGATCCGCTCCAGCTGACGACGCACTGCCGCCACTGTCCGTTCGACTGACAGCAGGTGTATCCTCTGAGATCAATCGCCACACTTCTTGGAGGAAAAACATGAGCTCCTTCGTTAACGTCGAGATCGGCGGGTCCAGGGACAGACCATACGCCATGGCATCCACGTAACCCGTACGCGTGTTGGTCGGCAGCATTCGAATATTGCATCCGGTGATCTGCTTGGTGATCAGCTGGTGGTACGGATACAGCAGCGACGACGGCGTGGACTCGGAGAGCGTCGCAAACAACGAGATGCACTCCTTGGCGTACTTGCGCGTCGGCGCCTTGGGGCTCATGAACTCGACCACAAACATCTGAAACAGCTCCGTGTCTTGGAACGAGACGCACGAAAGAAAGTTCTCTTTCGAAGTTCCCCCTAACGGCGCAATCGCATAGTCGGATTTCACAGTCCACGCTTTTTTGACGGCGAGCAGCAGTCCGTTCCCAGCTTCGGTACTCACTGTGGCACTCACTTCCGCTGGATGATCGGACAGCACAAAGAGCAGCGCCTTGACGATCGTCAACTGGTTCTCGTGACACCACTGTGGATCCAGCGCCTCCATAAGAAACTGGAGCCCCATCGTGCCGCCCAGCTTCTTCCGCCAACTGCTTTTATCGTAGCAAGCATGCGAGAATACCTCGCACAGGTTGTTGAGCACGGCGCCGCCATGGTAAATCGCGAGCTTCTCAGAGTCACGGCACTTTAACACTGCATCGACGATCCATCGCAGCACTTTCTTCGCGCCGTCAACAACACACGCGTCGGACGAGCTCAATGCATCCAGAATCGCTTGGTGGAACGCCTCAATTTCGTTTGACACGTCGTCTTCCTTGATATCGGGCACGCCGTACGCGGCATGGCGCAACGTCTCGATCCGCTTTGTCGTCGCGAGATGGCGACCTGGGGACAATCCTCTCGTACCAGGGAACAACGTTGACGGATGCAGTGACGCAAGCTCAGCGAAATTCGCGCTCGTTCGCGTGCAGCACGCAAGCGCGATATTGGTGTAGTGCACGGAGATCGCCTCCATCAAGCGCGGTGCGTCATCGCCCAAGTCAACGTCCACCATGGTCTCAAACAGGATCTGCACCAATTTCTTGCGTACTTGGCGCTGCGCTTCGAGCGCGACAATGCGCTTCATCGGGGGAAACGAATCATCGGTAGCCATCCCATCGTCGTCCATCATGTCGTCGGCTCTCCCTGCAAAATCAGCATCGCCATCACCAGACGAAGAAGATTGGCGGTAGGAACTCGCTTCCTTTTGGTTCAGCTCCATCGACACCACAGCCGCGCGCGACACAAACATGAATGCGCAGCGCTTGTGATGCAAAATCGATTTCCGGATTTTCTCCGACGTCGCGGCCTCCAACTCAAGTGTTTTCTCATCCTTCTCCAGTAAAAAGGACGGTCCAGCCGATGACGACGATGTTTCGCCTTCGTCGAATTCATCCACGTCCACCAGGCGAGAGTCCACTTTGCCAACGTGCACCCACTCGTGCTCCGTTTTCCGCATATATCCACGAAGCACTTTGGTCGCGCGCTCGATCAGCACGTCCATGTTGACGGGAAACGCGCGCGCTGCTGCGTCAGCCTCGCTATTGGAGCTGCTTGAGCCAGCCGTCGTACTCCAGTTGAATCCAAACGTGAGGCCAGTGAAGTAGTGCTCCGAGTACTCCAAATGCAACGGATCCATAATGTACTGGCGATTACGGCCACCGATTTTGCCCAAGATGCGCATCGCGAGCTCGCCGTACGGGTACGGAGGAGAGATCAAGTGAGTGTTCAACGCCTCAATGATCTCCGTGAGCAAGCGGTCTTGTGACGTCATGATCGGGTACAGGAAGTCTGGATTCAGGTTGTCAACCCAGAACTCGAGCGTGCGCAGCCCCAAATACGCGAGCTCGCCACGAGACAAGATCGCACGGACGACCGACTTCATGAGCGACGGCAAGTACTGCAGCAACGAGCTCAGACGCGCAGGAATCGTGAGACACAGCTCGAGGAGCACTTCTTGCATCGACAGTTTCCCAATATGCTTTTGCAGACGCATCAATGCCGATAGGACACCTGGAAGCAATGGGAACACTTCTTTGTAGAAGTTCTCATACTTGCCGCCAGAGATCGAGCGGAAGAGCGCACGTAGAAGCAGCAAGTAGTTGTCCGGGTGCTTTGTGAACGTGGCTTCTTTCAAACAGGACTCGATAATCGTGCGCAAGTACGGGAACAGCGCCGACTCGTTCGACTTGAACAGCGTGACAGAGCCAAACACGATTTTGAACAACCGCAGCACGATGGACGCACGATGCACCTTGGGCACTTTGCGCATCTTCTCGAACTGCAGACTCTCGATAGCCATGACCTTCGCCACGCGATCGGTATCGGGTAGGTCCCCCTCGGCCTGGACGCTCAGGTCGTCCATCTGCGTGATCAAGAACTTCAACAGGATCTCTGCAAACCAGCAGCTCACATTCGAGTTTGCGAGGAAATGCTGCGGGATCGTGAGGATCGCGTGGTCTTGCAGGATGCATTCGTAGAGCAGCTGCATGTTGGAGATAAACAGATCGCGGAAATCCGCGGCCTCCAACACCGTAAACGCGCCTGCGAAATGATCAAGCATTTGCTTTTCCTCCGCGAGCGTGTTCTCCGAGAGTGTGTACAGAATAAAGCACCGCAAACCATTTTGAAGCACTTTGGCCACTAGCAGTCGCTCATCATCGGTCAGCGGGTACAAATGCGTAGACCCATTGCTGCTGTCGGCTGCGGCAGCACGAAGCGAGTTCGTGAGCTCCAAGGAATGCACATTCAGTGGAGACGGATGGATGCTGTCATTACCTCCGAGGGAACCTTGTGCCCCGAAACCGCCTGCGCCGCCGTCGGACGAGTTTGCATCCACCGTCGTCAGATCTTTTGCGTTTGGATTTCGGTAGTTTGCTGTACACCATATGACAGCACGGATGCCAAGGATCATGGTCCGCAACAACGACTTGATGTCGCGTACACTCGGCTCTTCTTCTACAACCGCATCCCCGGGACGCGGCACTTTGACATACGGCAACAGCAGTTCATCGAGCTTTTGGTCGTACTCGGATCGTGCAACCAGGTCCTTTGGCAACAGACTCGACTGTCGGATCTTCTCCATCGCGCCACCTTCAAGCAGCTCGCCGCCTCGATCTGGTGGTGGATTCCGCAGACTCGTGGCCAACGCGATCGGCAGATTCGACAAAGTTGCGCCAAATTTGGTCGAGATGATCAGCAGGATGCGCGACAGCACGTTGCGGCCCTTCCAGCCATCGGCGTCCTCATTTTTCGCGCTAATGTCGACGAGATTCAGCAGCAATCGGATCGACGTCGTCTGGATCGAGATCGGGAGCGTCGGGTCGTGGATCCTCTTCCCGTAAAAGTCGACAATCTTGCTCACCTGCGTCAGTGTGAGCATATCGCGCACATGGTGAATCATGTCGGCGAGCGTCGAGTACGCGAGCGGACGGATCTGGTAGTAGCTGCTGCGGCCTTTTCCCACAAGCACGTCGTCGTCCATGAGCACCTCCAATTGCGCGTAGAATCCGCGACGAAAATCGGTCGAGATGATGTGACGCGCAGCCACGAAAATGTCTTTGCGGAGCACAAATGCATCCTTTGGACACGCCATAAGCAGCTTGACCGTGTTCTCGCAGATTGCGTCTTGGAACGGGCGCATGAGATTCGCGCATCCGCGGAGCAGATACGTCACGAACGATAGCGTCTTGACCTGACAGTCGAGGAAATCAATGTACTTGGACGGATGCGTCTTCGCGACGCTCTCGGGCGCGCGCAACGATAGCGCCGACATCATCAGCGGCACGAGCACGGGGATGTAGCTCTCGATGTAGTTCGGGTAGCACTGAAAGAGCAGCATGATGATCAGCGGCAGCTCCGAGATCGTCTTAAACGACTCCATGGCGCTGCACAACGGCTCGTCGACACTCCGCGCGGTTTGCCCCATGTCGCTCGGTTCGCCCATAGTTACCGATTCGGGTTCCATGCTGTTAGCACTCGCTGGAGTCGGGAGCGGTGGCGTCTCACTCGTTGTGACACTAATGCTGGTACCGGCAGACGACGTATCTGTGGTAGTCGATGCGCCAATTACAGGCAGCTTCACTATACCCGTTGCATTCGCATTCACGGGCGCCGCTGGGGTCACACCATTCGCTGCGGCGCCAGCAGCAGTTGCAGGTGTAGATGTAGCAACCGCACTCGAGGCATCTGCTGCTGAAGCAGCGGCGTTCGCTGTCGTTGTTGCCGTCGGCGACGGCTGTGCGCTCGCTGGTCCTGACGCTGCGGCCGGTGTGGACGCCGTCGAGTTTGCGGTCGTTGTCGTCGTTGTGATCTCGGGCGGCGTCGCAAACTGCTTCTTCATCGTGTTCTGTATGTTCTTGTACATCTGCTGCACCAGCTCAAGGAACGGCTGCACCTCGTTGCGCAGACCCGGGCGGTAGTTGCGGTGCAGGTCGAAGAGCGTCTTGAGCGCGATGAGTGCGTTCTCCTCGTTGTCACGGTGCAGCACGTCCATGAGCGCGTGCAGCAGCTGCGTCACGTACGGCCGCAGCGCATCGTTGCTCGGCAGGCGGTTGATGATCTGTAGCAGGACCTTGCGGCACCGATTAATCTGCGTCGTGCGCAATTGCGGCGGGAGCTTAGTGTTCTGTAGCAGTAGCGCCTTCCACACCGGGAAGAGCGCCTCGAGGATGCGCGCGAGCTGCGGCGTGTGAAGGATCTCGGCGCGCCGGTAGAGGTCCACGAGCTCCTTAAGCACCACGTCCGCGTCGCCGTCCAGCAGCTTCTGCCGTACAACGTCCACGTTCATCGTCTCCGCGCGGCCTCGTTGCTCTGCTTGTGCGCTATTTGAACTCTGGGATCAAAAGCGAACCGAGTTCATTGGGGACGCGCGGAACCCCATTTCGCCCAATCAGAACCTAGAAAACAAAGCTATCGTCATATTTTGGCCAATGAAAAGCATGTATACCGCGCCAGCAAAGATTTTTGCTGCATTTGCTCTTTTTTTCTTCACAATACAGCAAGGACGCGTGGATGTGTTGACTACTAATGACGGATTACTATGGGGATTAGAACGTGAAGGGCACATACTTGAGCTGCTCGTTGCAGACGACGAACTGGTTCATCGTGGACTCGTTGTACGGCAGCTTCGGGTCGATCCTGGAGAACTGCTCCCACTGTGCCATGTTGCGCTTTGCGCCAAGTGCGTATCGCGTCTCCTCTTCGAGCGGCTCCGTCGCCGCCGTGGACGACACTGGCAGCTTCAGTAGCAACCGGATGCGCCGATTTGATTTCTCCACGTCCACATTGTGCTCGTTGGTGCTGCTGCTCTCTAGAGAAGGCGACGGTTGCCACTCGTATCGCGCGTAGAGAATGTCTTCTGTCGGCGCGTAGAAATCGTAGCCGCTGGTCCAGAACCGCGAGGCGCGCGCATACTCGTAGCCGACGGTGATATGCGGAGTGTGCGGGTCAGATCGGATCGCCAACAGTGCCGAGACGGGGCCGAAATGGAATAACTCCGAGTACTGCGACTGGAGCACGGGCGCAAACAGCAATGCGTTCGCTTTCGGCTTCAGCTCCGGTGGGTTGAACTCCACGACGGCATCAGGAGACTTCGAGTGGATACGAGCAGAGCACTGCAAAAGCGTACTGGACGATGCAGCGGCGTCATCTTTCAAAACGAGCGATTTCGGTGCAACGCTCAGGATTGCCATGTCGTTCCCGATACTGTACCATTGCTTGAGCAGCTCCAGGTCCCAATGCTTGGTAAACGACAGCGACGAGTCCGCCGAAATGTAGAAATGATCCTGGAACTGCTTCTTGTCCACCATGCCTTCGACGAGATGCCTCGACACCGTCGCCCCCAATGCTCCCGACGCATCCCGCTTCGCAAATCGAAGCTGCTTGGAGCGGATCATCTCACGACACAGTTTCGACTGTTGCTCGCAGAATACCTTCACGCACGTATCGTCCTCGCCAAAATACGATTCGTCAAATACGCGAAAGTGGATGCGCGATGGCAAATACGCCATGACGTGTGCTTCCGTCAACGCTTGCGCACACGCGCGTGCATCACGATAGTTGGTCATCAGGAACACGATCTGCTTCTCATTGCGGAAGCCCAGGCTCTCGCGTTTCTTCTTTGCTTCCTTCACTTGCTCTGCGACCAATTGCGCTTCGCCATGCTGCCGCTGCTTGCGCTGTTCGTTCGCTGTTCGCTGCACGGCCTTCCGCTCGGCGCCCGCGGCGAAGCCGCCGAGCGTCCACTGCAGCAGCTCGTACAGGAGGACGGCGCTGCAGACAAGCACGACACCCAGCACCACACGCTTGCGGCGCCTGCGCTCCGCGTTCCTCTCCTGCTGCGCCAGCGCAGACACGCGCGGCAGCGACTGCGGCAGCCCGAGCGCCGACATGGGTGTCTGCGGCATGCGGAACGGCGCCATATTGGTCAAGTATGCGTGACTGAACTTTGCCCCCTGTAAAAAATATCAATTTGGGCCACCATTAAAGGTATTTATTGTACTGCAGAGTCTAGTATTCAATCAGTTTCGGTAAAGTCTAGCTTAAAGTATGCTATACGATAGGACTAAAACGCGCAACATAGTCGTTTGGATAGGTTGCATATTTACATGGGAGTGAACAGCACATTAACTCCACTGGGACCAAGAAGGCAAGATGGCGCTGTTCACGAAGAAGGACCTGGGGCTATTGCTGCCGGACGACGCGCCCGGCGACCCCGTGTCAGTGCGGTACACAAAGACCAAGTGCGTGCGCATCTCTGCATGCCACTGTAATTGTAGCTCTTGCTGAATCTGGGGCGTCTATATGTGCGTGCTGACTGGACAAACGTTGTTGATGCAATTGCAGAGAAGCGACGGAGGTGTTTGAGCCATTAAAGCCCAAGGTGGACCCGTCTACGAAAGTGACGCGGTATCGCGCGGGCCAAGTACCTCACTTCGCGACTGGATACGAAGAAGAGCGTGGGTTTGTGACCGCGAACAGCCAAGTGCGCACGACGCTGACCAAGAAACCGAGCGGCGGCATTGGCTCGTCTTCTACTGCGGCAGCGGTGGAGAAGATGCCAGCGGCACGAAGGCGTTTTGAAGCACAGGTCGTTGTGAATGCAAAGTCGAAGAAGGTGGCGTCTCCAAAGCGAGGCAGTGGCCGTCATGGTGGTATTTCGGAGAACGAAAGCGAATCGTCCGGTGGGGAAGATGTTGCGAACGCGCTGAAAGATTCGAGCTCGGACGAGGACGAAGAAGAGTTCACTCGACGCCGCCGTCTCCTTCGCAGCAAAATGGCCGAAAAGGAACAGCAGCAGCAAGAAGGATCCGTGGTGGTGAAAAGTGAGCGCCGGGTACGTTGCGTGCGTTTGTTTACTTGCTTGATTGTTTGAACCTTTTGCGTGTGTTGACTTTTGTGTGCATTGCAGCCTGTAGCTCCGCAGATCATCAAGAAAGCAAATGCTCCAGCGGCAGCAGCACCACCACCAAAGAGTGATACCGAGTTGTCGACTGGGTCGAGCGAATCTGAGTGGGAGACCGATACGGACGACTCGGACGCGGGCGAGCAGCTTTTGAAGCCCGTGTTTGTGCCGAAAAAAGCGCGCGAGACGCTGAAGCGCCAAGAAGAACTGGGAGCCGAGGAAGAGCGAAAGCGGCAACAAGAGCTCGAGCGGCTCGAACAGCGAAAGCTCGAGACGCGCAAGCTGGTCGCGGAAGAAATTCGACGAGAAAAAGAGGAAGGCGATGGCGACACGGGGATGACCGATGTGGAGATGCCAGACGACACGGATGGCGTGGACCCGGACCAAGAGTACAGAGACTGGGAGCTGCGTGAGTTGCGACGAATCAAAAGGTTTGGGGTGCATGCATTGATCGTTTTCTCTGCATTTCTCGCTTGTTGGGCCAAAAAGTGTGGATGCTGAGGCTACTGTGCGTCTTGTTTGTTATTATTCGAACAGAGACCGTGATCGCAAGGAGCAAAAGCGACAGGAAACTGAGGAAGTCTTGCGCCGACGAAACATGACCGAAGAAGAGCGCCAAGCGGAGGACAAGTGCGTTGATGCGCATGCACTGCTACAATATACTTTTCAGACACGAGTGACTAAACTTTGTGGGGGGGGTTTCTCTACATTACACAGGAAACTCAAAAAAGACGTGCCAAAAGAGAAAGCAAAGTGGAAATTCATGCAGAAATACCACCACAAGGGTGTCTTTTACGTCGACGAGACCAGCATTCGCGACAAAGACGACGTCCGCAACCGCGATGTCGCTGGCGCGACCCTGGAAGACAAATTCAACAAGGAGATGATGCCGAAAGTGATGCAAGTCAAGAATTTCGGCCGCGCAGGGCAGTACGTGGTGGTTCTCGATCCTATTATGAATGTGCCTAAGTGAGAGAGAGGACTCGTGTAGTAAATCTTTAATGCCTTTGCTTGGTGACAGGTCCAAGTACACGCACTTGGCGGATCAGGATACGTCGCGGAAGGATTCTTTGTGGGCGCGAAACGACTCGTAAGGGTCCGCTTTCTTCCATGGTGGCGTCCTTTTGAGCTGGTGGATCTAACGTGCGCGATCTTTATGTTGCTCTCTTTTTATGACACGACAGGATCCGCGAAAAATACAAGAACAAAATCAGCGGCGTGCGCGACATCGATGGATCCATCAAGCGTCGAAAAAAAGAGTAAATGCGATCCAGAAACTGCGCATTTTTTTAAATCCGTCCTTTTGCCATGAAGAGCCATTTCTAATTTCCCCTTCATAATATCCCCATAGTTGACAAAGCATTACCCTCAGCATCGCGTCTTTTGTGTGCGTGCCCATGGAAGAGCCCACAAGCAAAGAAAAGACTTTTTATTTGTTTATATACAGCCCCACAGCGCGCACTACGCTTGCTGTCGAACATGTACTTCAATCATTTGAATCTTTTTCTCTCCAAGAAGAAAAAAGTCGACTACTTAAGTGCTCATGTACGTGGAAATATCGATCTGGTCCGGAAGCTCTGGGATGTTGACTTCGAAACGGGATTGCACCTTCGCGAGCATCTCCGTGTCTTCTTCCGACGAGATGAAACTGATCGACAGACCCTTGGTACCGAAACGACCGGCACGACCGACACGGTGGAGGTACTGGTCACTGTCGTTCGGGAAGTCGTAGTTGATAACGATGTTCACACGCTCGATATCCATACCACGACCGAACAGATCCGTCGTCACCAAGATACGCTTCTGGAAGTCCTTGAAGCTCTTGTATCGTTTGATACGCTCCTCCTGCGACAAGTCCGACGTGATGCAAATCGATGGGAAGTTGCACTCGTTCAACAAACGGTTGAGCTCACGCGCACGGTTCTTCTTCGACACGAAGATCACCACCTGGTTGAATTCAAGCGCATCCAACAAATCGTTCAACTTGCGGTTCTTCTCGGATTCTTCCAACTTGATGAAGTACTGCTGCAGACCGTGGAGGGTCAACTTGGTTTCATCATCGACGTAAATCTCCATTGGCTATTGATCGCAAAGAAAGCAGAAACACAAGTCAGCAATCATACTCGCAACATTCTGAAAAAAGAGAAGTAAACAAGTCACGTACGTCTTGGCAGAATTTACGGCACACTGGACGGATTTCCTTGCTGAGCGTCGCCGAGAACATCATCACTTGCTTGTCGTGAGGAGTCGAGCGGAAAATCTCTTGCACATCGCGACGCATGTCTACACAACAAACATACCGGATTAATAAAACGTCCATGTAAACTCAGAAAGAGGAACAACAGTAAAAAAAACGTACCAACAGCTTCGAGCATCTTGTCACATTCATCCATGACGAAGTGCTTGACCTTGTCGAGCTTCAACGTCTTTTCACGGAGCAGACCCAACACACGACCAGGGGTACCCACAAGGATGTGTGGAGGGGTGTTCTTGAGGGTCTCACGGTTTTGCGCGATTGGGACACCTACAATTCAATGTTTTTTCGTTAATGTCAGTTTCAATGTATACACGACAGGTAATTTGTCCACAGCATACCTCCGTAGAACACGGCGGTCTTCACATCCAACAAGTACTTGCTAAAACGCTCGTATTCGTGGGCAATTTGGAACGCAAGTTCACGGGTGTGGCAGAGCACGATCACGCTGATCTGGCCAGCAACTGGTTCGATCTATTGGCACAAAAAAAACAATCTCAACGTTAGTTTCATTTGTCAAAAACCCGACATCGTATGAAGTGTCTTACCTGGTGAAGAGTCGCCAACACGAACACAGCAGTCTTACCCATACCGGACTTGGCTTGGCAAATAATGTCCATACCGAGGACAGCTTGAGGGATACATTCGTGTTGCACTAGAGAGACATGGTTGGACAGACGATTTTGATGAGCTCTTGATCCGTTGTGTGGCGGTAAATACAACAGAAATCTTCACACTAACCTTCCGAAGGGTGCTCAAAACCGCAATCCACGACCGCACGGAGACATTCAGGCTTCAAGATGAAATCACGGAAACCGGAACTGTGGATGCCGACGTAGTGACCTCTATACATTTACAAAAATTCCCCACCGCCATCATGACCAGAGTCGCGATCGATCGATTCGTCAATGCGCAGCCACGGACGGAGGACGGATACAGAAGAAGAAGATGTTAACAACCAAGCTTCTTTTCTCTCTCTCTCTCTCTCTCTCTCACGCAGCGCAAGCAAGGCGTGGGTCGGGTCGGCGCCGCTCGTTCGCGAGGGTGGTTTTTGTGTGGGTCTCCCTCTTTCCTCGACTCCTTTACTCTCTCTCTTTCTCGTCGTCACCGCTCTCCAAAACCGCTGGCCGTGAAAAATACCGAATGATAGATCTTTCTCAAAATCCCATCGATACCATCCGCCAGAGTCGTTCTCATCGCCGTCCACCGAGGAAAGAAGACACCGTCGCATGCGCTCAAAAAGAAACGCTTGCTGTAGCCGCCCAAAGCATCTCGGGCGTAATGAGGGGGGAGGGGGGCAGGCGGGAACCGGACGGATCCGTAACGGGTCGCATCCGTCGAGAGGAAGGAAGGCGGGAGGACCACACACCACACCACACCACACGCGTCGCCGTCGCGCCATATGCCGCAAAAAAACGAGGGGGGGGGGGTCGCAATTTGACATGTAAGCTTACTTCTTGGTGTCTTTGCCCTCGGCTCCCTTGGCGACGTCGTTCGTCTCTTCTTCCTCCTCGTAGTCGACCAACTCTTCATCAAACTCCTTGTTCTCTTCCGCGGTCATTGTGGCTTACTAAAGAAACTTTAAGAGAAAAAAGATCTCGCGCGCGGGAAACTGCTGCGGGTGGGTGGCTTCTTGTGGGGTCGTGGGCGAAATCGCAACTGGGCGAAGCCGAGCGAGGCGCGACGGCGGGTGGAGGGAGGATTTTTCAGATTTTGTGGAAAGAAACATAAAATAAATTACCAACCAAAAGGACGGGAGGGATGACGTGCTGCAGCTGGAGGGGCGAGATGCACGATCTGCGTGAACCACACCATAACTATTTTGCTGTTTTGGCCAATCAACGGCCGTGCTGTACAAACTTTTAGATCCTCAAATGCCTATATTATGTGGCCCACATTATCAATCCATTTGCTATTTTAGCCAATCAGTGGATGACAAGTCTTGTATTCAAGGAGGTAGGGTACGGAGAGTGTACCCCTTAAGAGCAAGTAACGGGAATGCAGGGTGGTGCATGAGAGCCAACATCGCTAGACACCAAAGGAAAGCGACGCAGACATGGCGGATGAACGCGCGCCGCCGCCGCCACTGCCGCCACAGTCAAGTGGTGCTGGAGTGGTGAGTGCGACTGCGAACGCAGCAGACAGCTGTCGAACCGTTTTGATCATTGGTGCGTGGCTCGATGAGGGTGCAGGCGAAGGACATGAACGTGCATAATGAGATGGCTTTTGACCTGTGTGAATTGTATTGTGTTTGGATGGGGGTAGATGGTGCATACGCACATATCGGCGCACGACACTTGGTGCGATTATACGAGTGCTATTGCATGGTAGCGGATATGTCGTACTTCAGATGGTTCGCTTATCGATTCGCAATGTGTCTTGTGTGTGATGTGGTTGTGCGGGCGATGGCATTGAATGCAACAACAGGAAGGACAACGAATTGACTACATCAAGTTCCGAAGTGTGTTGGAAAACCTTGTTGGTTCACGTCTACGAGGTGTGTACACGACTAGAGCTGTACGAGAAGCACGTAAGAGAGCGCTCCTGTTTATGATGCTGACGTGTTCTCGTGACTACAGAGTGCTGGTTTTTCGACCAGGAGCCAATCTTGCAACGATCATCGCATCAGGGCCTCACTGCTCAGTACACAGCGCTGAAGCTGGCGCCTCCACATGGACCACAGGTACTTGTCTGTGCAGAAAGAAAAAAGAAAGCGAATGGCTAAGAAAACTCACTCTATCTCTAACGTTGTTATTGTCGTCTAGTTTCAATTGAAGCTCTACGCGATGAAAAAGTATCAATGCAGCTGCAGACGATGCGGCCACCAGTTCAACCAGCTCGTTCAAAAAGGCGTGGACAATGGGTGAGCTTGTCTTTTTGCAATTTTTTATTTGTGCGTTCGCACTGATAAACTGTGTTGTAATGTCACTCTTTTTGATAGAATCGCGACAAAAGCGCTATCGCTGGCGTATGAGAATGTAACCTCACTCTCTTGAATTGCCTTTAACCGCTCCAAGGCCACAAATCTGCATGTTTCTGACGTTGAGATCTTACTTGTGCCCACAGATTTGCGACCGGTTCATTTTGTTTGCTGGTTTGACTTTGTGCTGCTGCTGTTTTTGAGAAGGCTCTGCACCATGTTCCTTTTTGTAACTATCACTTCTTTTTTCTCCCATGTTTCTGTAGGCGATGGTGATTTCTACGACTCGCTTAACCTCATCAAGAATGTGCTTCGGAAAGATTTATGGGTAGTCGGTACGTGCCAACAGAGGAAGTTATCGTGTGTGGTGGTTGATTTCGTTTCTAATTGGGTGTACACATCCAGGATATCGCAACACTGTATCGGCCGATTTGCAACAGCTTGCATCGCACGTCATTTGGGTCGATGAGATGTGGTCCGAGATCAAGATGCCAGTGACGGCTGGAACGATTACGCGGCACCACTCGGACGAAGACGTAGCAGATAGCGACGACCAGTCCACTTTGTACCCGCAGAAACGTGGCAAGTACCGTCAAGTTCAACTGATTTCTCAAAAGCCTCCACCTGGTGGAGACCGACACCAGCGGCGCGATCGCAGTCAATCGCGTCCACGAAATGGTGCAGTGCAGCAGCCTCCGGTCGATCTAGGCAATGAAGCCTCACGAGTGGTCATGCCGGCAGCAGCACCTGCCACAACAACGCGTGCCGAAAAGCGCCTGGCTCGTCGGCGCGGCCTTCGTACCGAGAAGCATCGCCGAAATGGTAAGTGCTCACACCATGAGGATCATGTGGTGTATGTGCTTTTTGTATCTGCACCTCATCATTGATGTCGATGTCTGTCTGTTGCTACAGGAGAGCCAATTTCGTCAAAAGAAGACACCTTTGGGCAAGACCCTCGACCAAATGACCCACCGCGTCCGGGCATTCTAGGTATTTGGGTGCTACTTGAGGCGATGAGTTTGTTGAGTGTCCAATGACTAAAGCGGTTGCACTTCTTGCAGGCGTTGGTCCGAGGGGAAATGGGGGAAATGGGGGAAATGAGGCTCGGGAGGAAGAAGGAGAAGATCGAAAAGCGCCGACCGCGCCACTCTCGTTTGCGTTGTCTGATGTCAGTAGCTCCGAAGAAGACGAAGCGTTTCCGGAGACAAAGCGGAAGCAAATCACGGTCATCGACCTGGCATCGGATACCGAAAGCGACTGATGCACACAGTTCAAGAAAAAAGGGAGGAGGAGGGCGTGTTAGTTTTGGGCTCTTGTGTGGTGATGAATTGGTGGTGGGATTGGTTATTGGAGAGAAATGCGGAACTGTTTGTTGCCGATGGCTACGTGCACTGTCGTGATGGCGGCGTCCCATGGTTCGCACTCGTCGAGAGAGAGCAGCACTTTGTGGACTTGATCTTGCGTGGCCTGGGTTGCTAGGGAGTCTCCGAAAGCTGACGCAATGCTGACATGTGGAATGGGGTCCTGCCATCATATTGAGAAAGAGAAGAAAAAGACAGAAAGCACAGAGCCATCGTCAGCAAACAGTTGCCATTAACGTTGGTGCTTTGAGGTGGTGCGCGCTCACAGCGAATTTGCAGCAGTTAGTGTACATAGTGCGTACCTCATAATACATGGGCAGGGTGAACTGCCGCATGCATTTGTCGACGCATTTCAGTATGTTGAGCACCTCTTTGCCCCCATTAACGACGCGTAGCGCGAGAAACGACCGCGTCTTGTCGTCGTTGCACAGGATCGTCGCGCCGTGGAGCGAAAGCGAGAACCACCGCCGCCACTTGAGCGCGGCGCGCAGCTCGTCCACGAACGGCTCGATCTGGTCGAACGTGAGCACGAATGGACGCGAGAGGCTGAGGTGGTAGGCGTCATCGCCACCGCTCCCCATGGGCACCAGTTCGACTCCGCTCTCGCTGGCCACGCGCTCAATGAGCTTACTGCAGAGCGAACGGAAGGCGTCGTCTGCGCTGATGGTGATGCTCACATGGCTCGGCCAATTGCCGTCGACGTGCGGGAACGCGCGCGTCCACTGCGGCGGCTCCAGCGGCAATCCGCGCTTCCGCTTCTGCCCCACGGTGCTATCACCACGACCACCCGCGACGCTGTCGATATCGCTGTCGCTACCAGATGCAGCGTGTCCTACTTCCTCTGCATCTGAGCTTCCCGACGAAGACCCGTAGCACGCGAATATCGAGTCCATGTCTGTGAATGTCTGTGTGTATAAATGCTGCTCAAAGAAAGGCAACAGTGGTGGTAAGAAAGAGGTTATGCAGAAAGAGTTGACCCACACAATTGGACGAGAACAATGGACATTATTGTGAGAAGCCAAACGACAACAGAGAAGAACGTGAGCTTTTTGGGTGTTGTACTCTAATGCAATAATGGTCTCGAATAGTACGAAACGAAAATGCGCTCACAAAGAAAACTCGCAGCCCATGCAGCCAAACTACGCCGCGTCTTCGAGGGCGAGCTCATCGATTTGGGCATCCGTCGGCGGCCGCCCTGTGATCAACTACAAGTGCACAGCATATTGCGGAAAAAGTGGCAGTGAGGACGCACAAACCGCACGCAGACCTATAATCCATTTGAACTCCTACCTTGCACACAAAGTTGAGAATCTGCACTTTGCCCACTTCCAAATGCGTTCGCGCTCCATAGGTGTAGAAGCGCACTTTTTTCAGATCGGCGTCAATCTCGCTACTCGATTGTAAATATCTGTATGGCATCATGTACAAACTCGGGGAGAATGAGCGACGCGCACGATTCTATAATAGCAAACGTGAGATCCAACGTACAATTGGGTTTCGAATGTTTTCAGGAGATTCGCGACGTCACCCAGCGCGGTGTGGTCGCGGGTCGGCTTGATGGACGAGTCCAGAAGCGCCAGTTGCTTCCACAGATCGTCTGTATACCAACATACATACGAGTACACGTTGTCAGA
The DNA here is from genome assembly GCA_000143045.1 of Globisporangium ultimum DAOM BR144. Lineage (NCBI taxonomy): Eukaryota > Oomycota > Peronosporomycetes > Pythiales > Pythiaceae > Globisporangium > Globisporangium ultimum. The sequence goes on from GL376560.1 coordinate 771,061, forward strand.
ATAAAGCACCATACACATGCTTAGACCAAAGCAGGAATCGTACCTTCGGAGATGCGTCTTGCTGGCGCGCACCACAGCAGCCCGAGCACCATCATCAAAAAGCCACGTGACGCCGACTTGCCCGTTTTGTTCATCAGTAGCAAATGCTCTTGCGATGTCTGCGCATTCAGCACGATGTACAGCTCCTTCGACGAGCTGTCGTCCACAGCGATGACGCGGTACCCAAATACGTTCTCGAGCTGCTGCTTTGCCTTTTGGAAAAAATACCGCGAGACGTTCTTGTATTTCGGGAACACATCCTTGCTGATGTCCGCAAACTTGATCGGCAGCTTCAGGCTCGCCTTGTAGAGCATATACCGCACAAGCAACGCATTCAGATCTTCAATCGTCTTGGTCGACATCTGGCCGACGCGCGCAGGCATCGCGTTTGCCTTTGCCTTTTCGCTGCTTTCCTGAGTATCCGCTGGTTGGCTCTCGCTGAGCTGCAGAGCGTAATCCGGCTGGGTAAAGTCAAGCATTCCGTCTTCTTCCTCTTCGTCGTCGTCTGCTTCTTCATCGTCGTTGTTATTCGTACGCGCACTGACAGGTTGTTGCACCTCCACATCGCTGTCGGAGAGGACCTGTTCGTCGTCATCTTCGCTCTCTTCCACACCTACAAAACACACACAGTTGAGCCACACGCTCTCATGCCCAACGAATACGACAATCAGACTACACTGCACACGTACGCTGACGCGCGTTCTTGCGCTTGCGCTCGACCAACACGCGGCCGCGCTTCATGTCTGCCCTCCACTGCTCTTTACGAGAGAAACTTTGGTCGCCATTTTGATTCCCGCGCTTATTTGGTTACGCTACGCAGCGTAACCCGTTTGGTAATTTACTCTGAAAAATACGAATCCCTTCAATAGTGGACTCTTTTGGTCATCATCATCCACACAACTGCCACATGGCAAGAATGGCGCGCAAAAATGAACATGGTGGCATATTGGAGCTAACGAAGCAAAATGTGCACGCGCATGGTGGAACTACAGCGGTGTTGGTGAACATCATGATGCTTTATGTATGGAAGGCGCTCCATACACCTACAAGCGCTTGTGCTTCGCATCCCTCAGCGGGTGGGGTGGTTGGTGGTGGATCGATGGGTCTCGTTGCGGGGCGAGGAAGCCGCAGATTCGCTGCTTGGTCCAGTCGCGCAGGAGCGGCAGGATCTCGCGCGACGCGGGATCCTTGAGCATCGAATAGACGAAGTATCCGAGCACAGGCAGGACCAAGAGCGCGTACACGATTCCGATGAACCACCAGAACTCCTCCATGGACGAGATCGAGTTCGGATTCCGCTTGGCGGCGGCGGCGCGCGTGATCAAAGTGCAGCAGCACAGGAGTGCGCATTGCGCAGATATCTTCATTTTGCAGGCTGCTACAAGAGTTTGACGAGTGAACGGACTGTTGAGGGGGCGAATGCGAACTGAATAGAGTGCTCAGCCGCTCTCAAAGGCACAAGACAAGCGACGCTTCACAGCAGGTGCGCGCGCGACTATTTTTTGCTACTATTGGACCTTGCGTATGGACACCACGCTTTTCCATTCTCAATATTCGAAGCTCGTACAATGTTTTCAAAGCGGCCATTATGCCATCGCTCGTATCAAGACTTTATTCAAGCAACACACGCCAAGACGCGCTTTGTCAAAGCGCCTAGTTTGAGGCCACGCTTCGTCGACACACGCAGGTTTCAGGACGAAAGTGCTATTGAGAAGCTACTTGGCAATGCAGGGAGGGCACCAGACGCTGAGGGTGGTTCCGAGCTGCAAGATCAGAACTCGACGATGGCCAGATGACCTTGAAGCAATTCTTATGTCGGACCAGACACAGAAGGTTGGAGACGAGAAAATATCACGTTTGAACGACAAGATGCGGGTTTGCCGAGAAACTCCTTTTGACTGAAAAAATCGTCGTCTTCGGTGCTCTGAACCAGGAAACTTGCAGTTTGCGTCGATCTGATTGGATTGGTGGCTATTTCGGACGCAGGTGAGCCGATTCTGTCGCTAAAAGCAGCGAATGAGAATGCGCAGAGGGCGATTCATGCTCCACGCCAAGGGTTTTGCGCCAATTGGACAGCGTTCGTCCTGATTTGGCTGCGGCGTGTATTTATTTATACGGCTGTCGTTGCACCTCGGGCCGAGGAAAGTGGTTCTCCAGAAGCTATTTTTGCGGTCACGAGCGAGGCGTTCGGTCTCTTTCTATTGGGACCTTCGGTCATCGTATCGAGGTTTCATTTTTAAACTTGCCGCTAAAATCTGCCCGAGAGCGGCTCGTGAAACGCGCGGCTCCTCCCCCAACACATTCCCCCAGAAAACTCAACCGAGTCAAGCGCGTGCTGCAGCAAAGAGACAAGCTAACGAACGCGGCAGATCAGTCAGCGAGAATGGGACTCTGTGCTTCTCAGCTCTCAGAGGGAGACAAAGTCGCGTACGCCAAGTCGCGCGAGCTCGATGCGAAAAATGAGGAAGCCCACCGCGCAGAGCAGGAGAAAGTCAAGCTCCTCCTTCTAGGCGCAGGTGAATCCGGAAAAAGCACAGTCTTCAAGCAGATGAAGGTAAGAAATGGCTTGATGTTGTGATCTGTTGACCTTTATCAAGATGATGCTGATTGCATCTTTCTTGAAACTTGTAGATTCTGTATGGTGCCCCGTTGACAGAAGAAGAGAAGCGGCATTGTACGCCGATTATCTATAACAATGTCATCACGTCCATGAAGATCTTGATCGAGCAGTGCATAGAACTGAAGCTCAAGAGCGAAGTGCAGTGTGTAGAGGACTTTGACGACATCCGAGCGATCAGCGACGAAGCCGAAGTGACTCCGGCAGTCGGCCAAAAGGTCAAGAACCTCTGGAGTGACGCGGGCATTGTCGCGACGTGGACGCGACGGGCCGAGTTTCAGATTATCGAGTCGGTGAAATACTACTTTAACGACATTGATCGCATCATGCGCGAAGACTACTCTGCGACACAACAAGACATGCTCTATGCGCGTGTGCGGACGTCCGGTATCGTCGAAGAACGGTACCAGATCGACGGTGCAACGTTCGTGATGTACGATGTTGGCGGACAGCGTAACGAACGCAAGAAGTGGATCCACTGTTTCGAAGATGTGACGGCTGTGATCTTCGTTGCCGCGCTGAGTGAGTACGATCAGTCGCTGTATGAAGACGCGTCGACGAACCGTATGATCGAAGCGATCACGCTGTTCGACGAGATCATCAACAACAAGTTTTTCCTCAACTCGGCCATGATCCTGTTCTTGAATAAGAAGGACTTGTTCCAGGACAAAATCAAGAAAATCGACCCGAAGAGCGTTGAAGTGTTCAAGGATTTCCCCGGCGGCATTGGCGATTACGAGCTTGGTGTCCAGTATTTCCTGGGCAAGTTCATGGAGATGAACCGCCAGCCAGAGAAGGAGATTTACCACCACGTCACGTGCGCCACGGATTCCCAGAACGTGCAAGTCGTGTTTAATGCATGCAAGGACATTATTTTAAAGCAGAACATCAAGGGATCAGGCTTCATGTAGACAGCGAGTGGGAGAACGAGACCCCTGCCACCAACACAACACCAAGAACACCGTGACCAGCTTCAGCGCTTTCCTTTTATAATTCAGTTGGAGACGGGAAAACGAAGGCTGCGGGGACAGATTATTCTATTGCAGGAGTGTGTAGATACATTTCATCACTAATTTCATTTCTAAAAACCTTTGCATGCACCACTTTGCCATTTGTTCGAGTGTCAATAGCAGCGTCGCATACTGCAGTCGAGGCGCTCAATGCATGCCATTTTTCAGGATCATTCATGAGCATTCGGCCAGTAAACTCTTGCATGTAATGATACAGAGCACCAACTCAGAAATTAGCATGACCACCTTGACATATACCACTTTGCTTTTCATTGCTACAGCAGCAAAATAAACACACCCGAGGCTTCCACATGCCTGTTCCATTTCTCTCACTCCACTATAAAGGATATGAACAAGCTGACGGAGAGCACATGCGAATTGCACACATTCGAAATCGCGGCAACCGGAGAAGCTGCACGGCTACCATTGTACCCATTTGAACCTTTGTATCTCTACTTCCATGACAACAATCACATGCGGCTTCGGATGCCTACTATTCACCTTTCCAGCTCGCGAGCAATGCAGACGGCGAGCGCATCTGCATCCAATGTACACACATACACATAACAGCCTCACCAGTTGATAGAGCTGCATGGTGCCTCGCCATCGAACGTACCCATTCGTACCCGCCAATACTTGATGTTCCCGCCAAAAACGTTCTTGCGCCTCGTTTCTGTTCACCATGTGATCTGTTCAATCAGAGCGCGAGGAAGCACTGGAGCAAAAACTTCCGCCAATCAGAGTGCTGTAAATTTCCAGTGGCCAATAAGACTCTCTCGAGCGTTCCCAGTGCGACCGCGGGGTGGCGCAGGGGATGACCGACCCTCACAAGTCCACTCTGTGCCCCAATTTTGCTCCGACGTTTCCAGAGCTCATTCCTCAATTTTCCGAGTTTAAAGTCAATCAGTGAAAATGGCCAAGACCCCAAGCAAGAAGGCTGCAAAGACCCCCGCCAAGGCCGGCGCCAAGGGCAAGGGCAAGGGCAAGAAGCGTGTCGAATCGTACTCGACGTACATCTACAAGGTGCTCCGCCAGGTGCACCCAGAGACGGGTATCTCGAAGCGCGGCATGTCGATCATGAATTCGTTCATCAACGATATTTTCGAGCGCATCGCGTCGGAGGCCGGCAAGTTGTCGCGTTACAACAAGAAGTCGACTTTGTCTTCGCGTGAGATCCAGACGGCTGTGCGTTTGATGCTCCCTGGTGAGTTGGCGAAGCACGCGGTGTCGGAAGGTACGAAGGCTGTGACCAAGTACACGTCGTCGGCTTAAGCGGCCAGCTCCTCAATCTAAGCGCAAACTTCGAATTGTCTGTGGCTCACTGACGTGAGTTCCTCCGAGGTTCATCCTCTACACTGGTGTTTATTAACACCACCCTTCGCAAAAGATCATTGGAATCATGTCGTATAGAGCAACGTAAATTATAAGTCAACCATAAGTCTGAGATATTGGTTTTTTTCGGGCTGCTTATTAAGAGAGCACTGTTGTCTCATGCGCCCAGGTACAAAACTATCATGGCACGAAGTACAGAATGCGACTTGCTCAGTTGAGCTCGCGGAGAAATTGTTGAGGTGAATCCAGTGAAAGCGAGGAGCCGCATTAGGAGAGATACACACCAAGGAAAAGATCCAAGTGACCCCATTGCCACCAACACAGTCCATCGACAGCGTAGTGAAGGCGAAAATGCCGCGTACCTAGTCGGCGAGCGGTGCGGCAATGGGTGGATCCAAAGACAGGTGGACCTAGCATAAATCAATCCAATATGACAACAAACCTTTGAAGGCCATGCAAACGCAGTTCAAACACCGCATCATACACCGAAGTACGTCGACGTGTAGCTAATTGGTAGAACTGATCGATGTGGCTGAGCGTCACTCTTGCAAGATCTCACTGTTCGACAGGCAAAGACCGACGAATGGCAGAAGCGGCCAGGTGGCGTCTGGAAAAATGGATGGTACGAAGATACCCAGTTGCATCTTGACGTCGTCCAGCGGCAATTCAATATACGCACTTAGCCACGACCGATTGAAGCTCTAGTGCGATCAAGGCGCCGAGCAGAGTACAGCGCAATTTGCACCATACTTTGTGAAATCAGTACTATCTGTAATGGCTGACCACCATTTGGTCACACGATGCCAACCATCGCGCTTGCCTTTCACAAGTGACTGTACTTCGCCTTGTATGAAAGGCGATGCTGCCTCGCGTTGTCACATCAGAACCGAAATGTAGCCGTAAGAGTGCTGCTGCTCACTGTGTGAATGGTGGTCATCTCTCTATGTACACGGGGCGAAAGGCCGTTGATACTTGCATAATCGCTTTTCTGGCGGATGATGGCTGGACCTGCGCAATAGACACGGCGAGCCGGTAAACGCCCCAAACGAGATGATGACCCGCTCTCTTCAGAAGCGTCCCATTTGTTCTCTCTGCCAGTAGCGTACTACTGGAGAAAGCGATACATACAGTGAGCCAGTAGTATGCGATTGCACTAGAAAAGTGTAAATGGGCGAGTTCTTGACGTTCGTGCGCGTATTCTTCACCTTTGTTGAAAATTTTGCCACCCCCGCCGTGATGGTATGTCTTCAAACCACCATTTGTACTTGGAGTTTGTATGTGTGGATATAATAGGAGCCAATCGACAGCAATGGAGGCAGGCATTCAAATCAAGTCGCTCAATCCTTGCTGGTGATGGATGCGCCAGGCACGAATTTGAAGTAAAGACTTGAACACCAGCTGCAACCTGCGTAGGAAGCGCAGTAACATGGTCATCATCAGGTATGCCATCTTAGGATAATATACCTCAAGGTTCGATTTGTAGTATTGTTTATAGCTTAAATGCTCCTGTAAGTATGGATGCTCAATTCGAAAGTAATTTTATTGTATCGAATCTTGATACTATGTCCCATCCTTCTATTCGGAGAAGCCCCCTCTCTTCAAGTCTGGTGCTCTGTTCGGTCGCGTGCTCTCTGACTCTTCTTTCTTTCCCGAAAAGTAGGGGCCACTATTCGGAGTCCCAAATCTGTCCCATACAAACGGCCATATAAAAAGTGCCCTGTTAGTCCATCCGCACGATCGCACGACAAGCACCCACACATACACACATACACACAGAGGCGACTTGGCGAAGGAAGCGGGGCATGTGGCGCCACCGTCTATTCTAAAACCCAGCCCCGCAAGATCCCACATAAGCCCACGAGGAAGAATAAGAGAAAGCGACACACCTTTCTACAGGCAGCAGCACCACTGCCACTTAGCAAGCAGACGACATGGTGCCAGACCTGCTGCGCGTCGTGCCGCTCAAGATCCACGTGCGCAACGCCACGCAGACCAACGGCGAACCCCCTGTCGTGCGTAAAGTCTCTCTCTTTATATATTCGCGCTTGTATGTCGTGGTATATGTTGACGTTATGCATGCTGTGTGTGTTTGTTTCTGTAGTATGAGATTTTCTGTCGATGGCGGGAGGAAAAGCAGAAGCTCGACGATTCGTTTATCTACACCGAATGGAGCGTCTGGAAGACCTACGAGGAGTTCCAGGCGCTTGATGCGGCGCTGCGCACGCAACGTCACTGCCGCTTTGCCAAGATGATGATCACGGTCGCGTTCGCGCCCGTGCACCGCGTGCGCATGTTTTTCCACCAGGACCAGACCACCAAATTCCTCGAGAAGCGCCAGAAGGAGCTGGACTATTACATGCAGCGTATCCTGTTATTCTCCGAGGTCGGTGAGTTTGTCTCGGGCAAGGGCTCGAAGGTACTCGCGCAGTTCATTAATGCCGGGGCGTACGTGGACTGCACGCGACTCTTTGGGTCCCGCTCAGACAGCGGGGTCTCATCCGTGTCGCCGACCGCGCTGCTGCTTTTAGAGCGCGAGTCCAGGGAGATCAGCAATTCGGGCAGTGTGCTGCGCACGCTCAACGTCGATATGCACGCTGCGTTCTCGCCGTCGAGCTCGTACGCGTCGTCAAATGCGACGGCGGCATCGTCAGAAAAGCTTCGAGGAAATGGTGGAGGTAGTAGTTCCAGAAAGGTGGTGAAACAGGAAATTGAAGACGAGCTGGTGCTTCGGTTCGGTGAACACCCGTTGAAGCGGTTCAAGAAGCGCGCGCGTGCGTTCCGCAAGGAGAACGACCCGATTGTCGCTGCGCGCGAGTTCTCCAAGTACGTGAGAGAAGAGTTTGATACCGAGTTTGCGACCTGGTTGCTGCAAAAGTTTTTGAAGATGCTCAAACACGAGGACAAGCGATCGGCGCTGAAAACAGTGGCGGGGGATCTTCTCCTCCACGATGACGACGATGAGGACGAAGCAACCCGGAAAGCGCGGAAAGCAGAACTCAAGATGATACAACGTCAGTCGAGTGTCGACATGCGGGAGCCGTCGTTTTCGTCGTCGTCAACATCGACCAGATTGTCCCGGAAACAGAGCAGCAAACAGATTCTGTCGCGCGTCGAGCAGTACGCGAACGGCAACGACGACCACATCGCGTCGTTCAAGGTCGCTGCCAAGGCGCTGGGGAACCAGGAGATGACAACCAAGCAGTTTGCGTCGTTTGTGCGCGCGACGTTCGGCCGACAAGACGCACAGGAGATTTTGTTTCTCGTGATGGAGGGCGTGCCACTCCCCCATGTCCAGGACGAGCTGCGAGAACTGCTCGGGGTGTAAGTCGCAGAAGCAGAACGAGATTCTCCGGGTCTTTTTCGCATGTTGTTGGCGTTGGCGAAGTCGGCAGTAGCTGATGAAGAAGCCGAAAGTGTTGTTTTTTTGGGAGTGGATGGAGGGAGGAGAGTTGGAAAGTGTGGCCTTTACTTTCTCGATAGAAGAGAAACAATGGGAGAAAGCGTTCGACACGCACGTACGTGCACACACACAAGAAGAGTAAGATCCCTGGCGTCAGGGGAACGCGTCAGAGAAAACCTGTAGCTGTAGAAAACTAAGATATATATACACTTATCTATGCATTCGTTCCTTGAAATCACGGCTTCCATGATGCATCGCGTTGCCTTGTCATGCAAGTCAAGCAACAAGTCGTTTGGCATTGAATGGAAAATATGTGTGCGCTAGCAGATAAACGGGGAAGAACTGACAAAGTGGCGATGAATTGCTTATACGCACAACAAATAGGCTTCAACTTACTCGGACGACGAGAGACGATGGCCACAAACTCTATGATGTAGACAAGATCTCGTCGACTTTGAGCACAAACTCCTTGAGTTCTTGCTTCTGCATCTTTGGACCAACACCATTCTTGATTAGATTGACGAGTCGCAGCTTGGAGTACAATCCCTACATAAAGTAAGTGAATCAGCCAATTAGTAATCGGAACATTTTCATTGTTCTAAGAGCCCATTTTTTTGAAGACTCACCTTGTTTTCTTTGATCCATTGCAGCAGATCGACATCGTCGTAATAAAACGCCTTGATGTAGTTGTTCACATAATCTCGACCTCGTGGCACAGCCGTGCTGCTGATGTGATTGATAAGATCCAAACCGTTTTGAAGTGCATGAAGATCCATCGACATCAGCGCACGGCCCTGGGGACTGCATTTTGAGACACTCGCAAACCCATCGAGAAGCGTTTCCATGATGGTATGCACCATACCTGACCAGATTTCTTCACGAGCGTCTACAGGGATGGAGCCGTCCGCCAGGATCTGCAGTCCACCCCATGCTTCGCCACATTTTTGGACGAGGTGGACAATGTACTCGTTGTGGTGCTCACTGATATACTCGATATCCCACGAAATCTGGTTGATTCCTTGAAGTACGCTTGGTACATCGACAAGTTTCGTCGCGATGCTCTTGTACATGAAGCTTTTCAGTTCATCAGCGAGAACTTTGTTACGAGCGTAGAGGTCCTCCATCAAACAATGATAACGATCTGGCAGATACGAGCGCGCAGTCACTTCAATCGCCTTGAGCAATCGAACCTGTGTGCAGATGACCTCGCAAGCAATGCATCGCTCCGCGAGACCGTACAAGTTGGATTCATTCGCGTGCTCTAGTGCATTAGGAACGCGTGTGATTCTCCGCAACGTAATTGCCTTTTCCACACCATCTGCACGCTTGTTTCCATGAGGTTTCACCGTGTCGGAAAATAACGTAATCGAAGTTTGTAGAAACGTCTCACCAGTATGAATCTCTTCTGCAATCCGACAGATATTGGCCTTCAGGCCGTTCCATCGTCCCAAATCCGTACCATCGTCGCTTCGTCCTCGGAAAAGGTGAATGATGGTTTCTTGATCGAGGAAACTTGTAAACACGGCGAACGAGTAGAACTCAAAAAGTCGGTTCAACATCAACATGATATCCCACGCAATGGTAGGCAAGTGCTCCATCATCTTCAAGTAGACACCGCAAAAGCTGCAAGCAATAAGCAAGCACATTCATAGTCAGTCTAAGAACTCCCCCCAATAAACAATAAGCATCACAATGCTTTCGCACCGAATAAACCCCGACAACGTCGACGAGTTCAACACAAGCTCAGGTTCGTATCCAAATAGTGAATCATCTTGAGCGTTGTTGTCGACATCTTCTTGTCCGATTTTCCCCGTCTTCACAACAAGCGGCCGTTTCTCGTACTGAAAACGAATCCCTGTGTCAAGTGACAACCATTGACTTGAATTGGACGCGCTGAATGGGTTGCCATCAGCATGGAACGACGGGAAAACACGACGCGCATAGATCGGGTCCATTGCAAACTCCTCCCTCGCCTTCATCTCAAAGCGATATCCGCTTCGTTTCTCAATAAGGCGCATTAACCCAATGTCGCTATCACCATCCTCAAGGTATGTCATGACCCGCTGCCAGTTCTCCGTGTCCAGTAGCATTCGAATAAGCTCGATGTTATCGTCGTGAAGAGCATTTAGATACTGCTCACATTTGATGCGAATACATGATCGCAACCTATACAAAAACAAGTCAGTGGTATTGCTCTTTCGTGCATTTAAAAAAACGCATTCGTTCATTGCTACTTACTTTGTGGTCGCAGCCCCAGTAAACTCCTCACCAATGTTGATGAACGTGTTTGTAGCATGAGAGAGTGCGATAATATGCTCCATTTTGAAACCTGACAAAATAAGCAGTGTGAGCAACCTGGAAGCTAATGCCACAGATCAGTATCAACACTCACCATAAGTCATATCCAAGCGATCAAGGACTTCCATGACATTTTGCTGCATGCTTTCCCACACAATTTTTCGATACCGCAGCAACGTCATACCGGTTTCGCAAAGGATTTGACTGTATGGCGATCTCTGCGTCGTACTGCTTTCACTTGAGATGCTGCTGCTTCGCTTTGTTCGTGGCGATAAAAGCTTTTTCAGTCTTCCACTAAACGCTTTGTCTCCTGGCGCAAAACCGCCTTCGTTGTTGTGGTGCTCATTTTCTTCGTTGGACTCATCGTCGTCGCCGTCATCGTCATCATCGTCATCGTCGATCCCACATCGATGCAGATACTCTAAATCATCGTTTCTGGGGTTAAACGGATCACGGTGCCACTGAACCAGCAGGTAGAACGTATGCATCAAATCCGTCAAACGTTCGAAGCATTGCGTCACATCGTCAATTGCCTTTGCTGCAGATGAGAGACCATTGTGGTCTTTCTCGCTTCGCTTCGGTGGCACTTTTTTCTTCCCTTTCGACTTCTTTGGCGATTTCTTCTGATCAAATCGTCGCGATACAAACTGTCTGGTGATGTCGTCGATACAGCGGACGACAATTTCGGGAATGTTGGACAAGACCTCGTTCAGACTCAACGATGAAAACTCAAAGCCAAGGTTCTCGGAATGCTCAGCAAGGGTAATGTATGCGTGAAGAAGCTCCTTGTACTGCAACGGATCAAAGTGCTCCGCGACTTTCCGCAGCGACTAAGCCATTTAGCGCGAGGCAACAAGACGTGTAAGTAAGTGACTACAGAAGAAATAAAGCAACAAGGTTCAGCCATACCTACCTTGTCAAACTGTTGCCGCAATTCTGGTATGAAATCTTGGATTCGATGGGCCAACTTTTTCAAAATATGGAGCTCATGCAGATTCGCGGTTGAAAGTTGTTTTCGTAATGCAATACAAATATCCACCTACGATATCATCACGCACACATGAGTCCACAATAAAACAACAGACGTCGCCCCAACGCTGGTCAAAACTTGCTCACCGCGATCGTAAAGCTGTTGTTTTGCAGTGCATCGTTCATTCGCTGCTCCTCTTCGAACAATTCCAGTACTTGGTTGCCCGAGTCAATAATCTACTTACACATGAGGCGGTTTAGTGCGAAACAAACTTCACTTGATTTATATGCAACTACGTGCATACCTCTTCCACGCGATCTCGGTTTCGTTTAAGCTTCACGATCTCCAGCGCACTGCATACACAGCGCCAGAGTTAGTTCTGTATGAGAAATAATAACGTGGGCCAATGGATGACTATTTCTTCCAAACCTGAGAATGAGATCGTTTTTCGCTGTTGTGAGCAACCGACGGCCATTTTTCACATGAATCTGTGCGCGCACCAAGTCTAAATCCACCTCCTGCACTTGCTTCATCCCTTGAATAAACGAATCGTGATTCGCGCGAACATCGTCGGCCAGTTTCGCTACAATCACGTCCTTTGCGACATCGACGGCACTGATCTCAGTCCGTAGAAAGAGGTCCAACTCGTCCCGACTCGTTGGAATGTTTTCCTGGAGATCCATACACTCGTTAGATACACGCGCGCTCACACAATACGCTGCAAAAGTTTATTTCATGAACTAGATACCAGCATAAACGCGACAGCATCGAAGCTCTCCGTGAAGAAGCGCGGATCCAACGTGGTTAGAATGTCGTCATCGTACTTTGGCACCAGCACCGACAGTGCATTCTATTATCCCCCCAAAGCACCCACAACACAACGATGAGTATCAACTAGAAAAAAGACGTTGCACGCATAACGTCATCTTGGTCCATTGCGCTCAGTTTCTTTTTCTCTTACCATAGGCTCAGATTTCGCGGAAGCTGGCAGCGTGTTCTTCCACTGAGTGTAAAATGAGCCATCGCGACCTATACTCGCGCCTTCATTCTCGTTGCCTTCTTCTCCTTCTTCATCTGTCATACCATGCGTATTCGCATCGCGCGGTGACTTTGTAAACATCTTGGCCGGCGCAAATTTCTTCATCCACTGCTTGTCCTTGAGCGCCGAGAGCGACGGCAGCTCGTCCAGCAGCTCCTTGATGTCCATCGCCTTGCGCTGCTTGGACGGCGTCGCGGGCGCAGGCGCGTCCTCCGTCTGATGCTGCGCTGCCTTCGTGTGGGCGGCGGGCGGCGTCGCGTCACCACTGGCGCCGACACGCCCGTTCACCCACGCGTCCATTTCCATCGTCTTTCCGCGGAGTTGAAGCCAATGTCATTCATTTATGTCAGCCCCACGCACATTTTGGGTTGCGAATATCGTTCATCACAGGTAAAACCCGCGGACCTTTAATATTTTATATATTGCTGATCTTTAACATCTATTCTGTATCATAGTTGGTTTATACAAGTGCCTTTCCATGGAGCATCTTACCAAAGAGGTTTCTGCTCTACTGGAGGTGTTTTACATCTGATATGACGGGTTCCCGACCCACCGCACGCCTAAATCCTTTCGAAGTTTAGAACGAACGCCACACAATTCAAGAGTGCACGACAGGAGCAGATCATGAGCAGCGAAGGCAACGTGAGCGTGGGCGAGCGTCACCAGGTGTCGGACGCCACCAAGGCGCGCGCCGAGGAGCTCAAGACCGAGGGCAACGCGGCGCTCGCGCAGTTCAAGTTCGCCGCGGCCGTCGAGCTCTACTCCAAGGCCATTGAGCTCTTCCCGACTGCGATCTACTACGCTAACCGCGCGGCCGCGCACATGAAGACCGAGAGCTACGGGCTCGCGATCGACGACGCGTCAGCGGCCATTGAGGCAGAACCAAGCTACATCAAAGGTGCGTTGTGCTTAGGTTGCTCTTTCGTCAAAGTTGAAGGTAGTGTATGCGAACGGGTGGTTTAACGTTTCTGATGGCTGCGTTAGCGTACTACCGACGCGGATCGGCCGAGTTGGCGCTTGGTCACCACAAGAAGGCCGTCAAGGACTTCAAGCTCGTCGTGCGCATGAAGCCGCAGGACAAGGACGCGCGTGCGAAACTGAAACTGTGCGAGAAGATCATTAAAGAGGCCGCCTTCGCCGCTGCGATCCAGTCGGAACGCAACCTCCCGCTCTCCGAGACCATTGACGTGAACGGGATCGGTGCGTAAATACAAATGCTTGATGTGCTTCGCGTGCGGAGTAATTTGTTCATTTTTTGTGCTATGTATGCGTGACAATTTTTAGTCGTTGACCCATCCTACGATGGCCCGCACCTCGCCGCGGAGCCGACGGCAACGAAGCCGGACTTTGTCGTCGCGCTGATGGAACGATTCAAACGGGGCAAGTTGCTGCACCGCAAGTACGTGATCCAGATCCTGCTGGCGATGAAGAACATTTTCTCGAGCCTGCCGTCGCTTCTTCGCGTATCGCTCCCCGAGACCGCCGACGCGCACATCACGGTCTGCGGTGACACCCACGGCCAGTTCTACGATGTATGCAACATCTTTGCGCTCAATGGGATGCCGTCAGAGACGAACCCATATTTATTCAACGGCGACTTTGTGGACCGCGGCTCATTCTCATTCGAAGTGGTGATGACGTTGTTTGCGATGAAGTTGGTGTTCCCGAACCACGTTCACTTGCTCCGTGGCAACCACGAGTCGAAGAACATGAACAAGATTTACGGCTTTGAGGGCGAAGTCAAGCACAAATACGACGACACGGTCATGCAGCTGTTCACGGAAGTGTTCAATTGGCTCCCACTCGCGGCGGTGCTTGAGGATAAGGTGCTCGTGGTCCACGGCGGTCTCTTTAGTGACGAGAACGTGACGCTCGCGGACATTGAGAAGATCGAGCGCAACCGCGAGCCACCAGAGAGCGGACTCATGAGCGACCTCATGTGGAGTGATCCTCAGCCGTTTCCTGGTCGTGGCCCAAGCAAGCGCGGCATCGGTCTCTCGTTTGGACCTGACATCACCAAGGCGTTCTTGGCGTATAATAACCTGGGTGAGTACGATGGTTGTTGCCTTTTTTTTGCTGTGTGATTTTGTTTCTATTTACCCAATGTGCTGCTTTGATCTTCCCAACAGAATTGCTCGTGCGTTCTCACGAAGTCAAGGATGAAGGCTACCTGGTCGAGCACGACGGCAAGTGCATCACTGTGTTCAGTGCGCCGAACTACTGCGACCAAATGGGCAACAAGGGCGCGTTCATTCGCTTCGAGAAGGACATGAAGCCTCGCTTCACACAGTTCACAGCAGTGGTGCGTACCTTGCGCTTCTTCAACTGGGTGTGTTTGATGGCTAATGTCTGACACTTTGTTTTCGTCTCAATGCTGCAGGAACACCCTCCGATTCGTCCGATGGCGTACGCTGGCAACATGGGCGGCATGTTTGGATAAGGCGAACAGCAAAACGTCAACAGCAACAGAAACGCAGGATAGAAGTACGTTTTTGCATATCGTCAGCGGCGCGTCGCGTGGGTGATTCGTTCGAAGCCCATGCTCCTTTTCTTCTTGTGTACCTGAAGGCAAAGCGCATCAGACAGCGAGAGCAATCATTTATATGCCAACAATACAACCGGGTGAGGCGAGAGCACAAAGGAGGGGCGTTCCATGAGCTTGTTACATTTGTATCTCGTTCTCAGTGTTTGCGTTGCAGTTGGCGCATCAACATGACCGCGTGTTCTCGATACAGATTCGCGTCTCGTGTTCTTCCAACTTGCATTTTCTGATAAAACACTTGGGTTGCGTCGTTCGAAAATGCAGGAAAGCGCGCACTAGGTGGCGATGGTGGTACCCATTGAGCGAGTGGGGCCAGTGCGCAAAAGACTTCGTCGCCGTTAAGCTCCGCCAGAGCTTCAAAGAGTGTCTTCGTGGCTGTGACGACGTCGCTGGGGAGCGCCGCACTCAGGAATTTGCCGCATGTGGCTGTGACCTCGGGTACAATCAACGTCACAGCGGAAGATCGTCGACACACTGTGACCAGGCATTCCATGGCCGCCAACAGCAACTGCGTATCGTGAGTTTTCCGCGTTCGCACAGTGGTCTCACTTTCAGAAGCGTTCTCAAGCGAATTTTGCGTCGAATCCTTGTCCGAAATCAACAACATGGAGCGCGTGAGCTGCGGTGCGTTCGCCTTGAGCTCCATGGCGCTCAAGTGTGAGCGCAGAGCGGGCCACACATGCTCCACGAACCGATCGCCGATGAAATCACCTGCGACGACCGCGAGTGTGTTCAAGAGTTTGAAAGTCGCCGTCACAATGGGCTTGTTTTGGACCGCGAGACGATTTCGAATCGCCGACCAAATGCGGTGGATCAGCGGCAGCAGCTCTTTTCGTGCGTCTCGCAAGAGCAGAACACCTTCGTCAATGATCGAGAGCACGAGGCAGCACGCGATGGGGTCTGATTCCGAAAGAAAATGCCCCGAGCGATCCAAAATCTCAATAATGAGTGGGGTGTACGTCGACGTGCCTTCGCTGCTCTTGTCGTGCTCGTCGTCCTGGTCACTTGCAGTCGGGTCGCGCTCGTCAAACTCGATCGGCATGGCGCCTTTCATAATTTCCTGCTCCGTGCGTGGACGAGCGTCCTCCTTAGCGCCATCTCCGTTGTCCACTACATCCGAACTTTCGTCCGTCGTGTCGTACTTTTCGTTGGTCAAGATACACATCTCGGTGATGAATTGCTGCAACTGAGCTCCAGGTTTCTCCCTCGCAGGTTCAGCGGGAATTGTATCACGCACTAGAACTTGACGGACAGTTTGTTGTCTCGCTGTGTCTTGAGTCATACTCGACAAAAGCAACTTCAGCGCACGTAACAAGCTGCTGATATATGGTGAATCCTGGAAAGTGTCCACACTGCGCAGCAGCGAGTTGGCGACTTCGTCCACGAGTGGCAGCGATGCAATCTTCGTGTGGCGCAACAGACCTTCAACCACGGACGCCGTCAACGGGAACTCGTGCAAGTGCTCGAGTCGGGAGCACAGCGCGTCCACAAAGTAGTCCATGTTGGCCTCGAAGAGCGCCTCCATAGACGCATAGCCGCAGAAGTAGTAGATCTTGTTGAGCGTCGCGAGTGCAGCCTGCTCCACTTCGACATCCTGCGAACCCAACTTCTCCACGAGTGGGTACAGCGTGTCAAGCAAGAACACGGCAAAGTCACGCTGGATGATCTCGACGCAAAGACCTACGCATTCGACCAACAGCGCGCGCTGCGAGACGTTGGCCTTCTTCTGCTTCAACTGGGTACCGCGCGCATTGTACTTTGCGTCATTGTGCTCGTTCCATGCGTTCAATAGCAGTAAATCTTCCAGGATTCGGCCCACAAGGTGAACGTCCACGCCTGAATCACGTTTGCCGCGCGACTCATCAGACGGTAGCTGCTCCAGGAGGCTATCTCCAGCCAACGGCTTGTTTACATCCGTTGATACATCTTCCGTTTGCGATACGTAGGCCTTCAACAAACCGTTCAGAACCAATACAATCTCTGCCCGACGACTCGAGTCCACCTCGTGTTCGTTATTGTGGAGCAGCGTGAACGCACAATCGACAAACAGAGCGGGCGTACACACGGAGCCAATGGCTTCGAGCAACTGCGATGCCACTTTCACAGATTCTTCTTCGTGGAAAAACCGTAATCGCTTCTGGAATTGGGACGTGATCAGTGGACTCGCACTGTGCTTCTTGTCTTCTGCTCCGTCTTCTGAGAGTGGATCTGCTTTGTACTTTTGATGCAGAATCAACTCAATGTCAATGGCATCAAACTCCAGGATTCGACACAGCCCCGAGTACGTCGCGTCCATCGATGCATCCAAGTACGCACCCAATCGTGGCCCAAGAAAGCTCACGTACCCAATCAGCTTTCGCATCAGCGTCACACTCACGCTCTCGAGCTCAGTCCCACTTTTGAGTGCCAGTGTGGAGAGATGCATCTGGAAACGGTCCGCGAGCATTGGGACCATTCGCAGCCACTCGTCCGTCGAAAGCTCCGTCTGAAGCTGTTTGATCACGTCCTGCGCGCTCGCTGCAACCTCGGTGATGGCATCGACTCGGAACACCAAAAGCTCTTCATAACAACGGAAGAACGAGTCGTGCAGCGTGTATCGTGAGCACAGCACGACTGTGCCGCAGAGTTCGGTCATGGCATGACGCACGCGCCACGATTTCTGGTACAGCATTTGAGCTCCAAAGAGCTTGGCCAAGATGATGTCGACGTTCACTACTGTCTCTTCCAACCACGAATCCTTACGCTCTTCTTGTAACTCAGATGCTGCTTTTACTTGGTCACGATTGCCGTGATTGTTCTGGAGTGCTCGAAGTGCATCAATTGAAAATGACGTGGCGTTTCGTGCGTTGGCGTTGAACTCGTCGTTGATGCACAGCTTGATGGACATGGACAGACACTGCAGTGCAGCGACCGCGACTTTGGACGCCTGCTGCGGTGCGTTGATCGTCTTCCACATACCCAGCGAGATTCCCGGAAAGAACTGGCGCAGTAGCGTGGAGTCGTGAATAAACGCCATCACCAGCGCCACATTGTCCACGGCGAGCTTTGCGACCGGGCGGCACTTGTCATGCTGCGCGATATGCAACAGACTCGACACAACGTACGCGAAAAAGTGGATCTGCTCGGTGGCCGTTGTTGCCGCCGCCAAGCGCACATCCTCCGCTTTGCCACTCAAAAGAAGCAGCATGCATGTGAGAACGTGCAGTCGGAGCTCTTCCGACTGCGACTGCAGCGATGTAACAGCTGCGGACTTTCCTCCATCTTCATTATCCGCAGTCGTCTTTTCCCTCGCAGCGTCTGGCGTCGGCAGGTACAACACACAGCTCTGCAGGAACCCGAGCAATCTTGCCCCATTGAACGCGCGGATCTTCTCAGCCGATCGCGCCAACACGAGCGCACACACCTGGAACACGCTCTCTTTGACGCTGTTGTCGCTGACCATGACCACGCCTTGCAGCAGCTTTTGCATTGTGAGCAGCACAATGTCGTCCATCGTCGCGCTCGACGGTCCACTGGCGCCAAAGACGCTGTGAATGCTGCCGAGCGTTGGCGGTTGCTGCTGCTGCTCCTCTTCACGGCGATAGAACGCCGTGAGGTCGCTGCACGTCGAGCAGATGGCCTTGACGTCATCGTCAGCAAGCGTCTGCAGCTGCACGAAGCGCGAGAGGCGCGTACACAGCGCCACGTACTGCGCAATGCCCATTGCTGCTTCCATTCTGTTGCGTGTTTGGCAAATTGATTTTGCCAACAGTGAAAATGCGGTCCCTCAAAAGACATTTCATTGGATAAAAATTCAAAGAGTCTATTGTGATTGGTGGAAAACGTACCTCGACTACCTTATATTTCTCATGTTGGATACGTCACTTGTCAATATTCAACAGGGAAGAAGAGAGGCGATATGGGGCGGCGAGAGCAGCAGCACGCGGAGCTTCTCGCGCGGCTCGCGGCCGTGCAGCAGCAGCAAAAACAACTCTGCATCGACGCTCTCTCGTTCGTAGACGACCCCGCAGCGGAAGAGAAAGTTGCGGTTCAGAAAGCGGTGCACGAGCTGCGGCTGCTCACGCCCGAGGTGACGGTTCTGAGCGCGCAAACGGGCGGCGTCGTAGAGCGGATCGCGAACGCAAACGAGGTCGCGGAGAAGATGACGCGCGAGGTTCGGCGCATCGACATCATCCAATCGCGCATGAGCTCGTGCCTGACGCAGTCCAGTCAGCTGCTGAATCTGCGCAACGCGCTCGTGGGCATCCGGCGCGCGATGCAGCACCGCAATTACCCCGAGGCCGCCAAGTTCCTCAAGGAGCTCAAGGAGATCGAGAAGATCATGCCGCTCGATGTAGCAGACAAGTTGCGCATGGACACGATCGAGAACGACCTGAAAGGGATCATCGAGAGCGCGTTCGACGACGGGTTGCGCAACGGCGAGAAGGCCAAGATCCAACTCTACGCGCCGCTCTTCCAGATCGTGAGCAAGACGTACGAGGAGCGCGGATACCAGCAGCTCTTGTCGTATATCAAGACGTCATTAGACGACGAGCTATCGAATATGGCGACAGGCTCGTTCAGCACACGAGAGCACATGGAGCACTTGACGACGATCTTTAACCAAATCGCGGCGGTAGCGCAAGAGTATGACCAGCTCCTGAAGACCTGTTTCCATCGGGTCTCCGGAACCAACCGCCTGATCCGCGAGACCTACGAGATCGGAGAGAAATGCTCGGTCGCAGTGCTTGGCGGGTACATGCAGCAGCGCAGGTTCCACGATCGCATGCAGACCGCGCAACTTGCCACCGACAACCAAAGTACGAGTGCCATTGCGCTAAGCGCAGGTGCGATGAGTCCTGGAACAGGAGCTGCTGGGGGCCCAAGAACTTCGCAGACTGGGCAGTCGAGTGCCACCACGGAGGACGAGATCGCAGTTCTGAACGAACAGCTGAACGAAATGGCGCTCGTGATCCAACACACGCAGACTTACGAGCGGTTCATGCGCTCGCGCGTGGTGGTGACGGTACATGCTGCTAGTTCTATCGAGTCGACAACCAGCAGCGATGATGAAGATGGTGGCGACAATGTGCAAGGAAAGTACCCGGTGCTGCCCCCAAGTCATTCCAGTGAGCTGGGCAAGACAGTGCAGGAGCTCGCTGGGTACTATTGCTTTTTCGAGAACGATCTGCTGAACAAGGCTGCGCAGAAGGCCTTCCAGTGGGAGGAAATCCGTCTTTCATCGGGAACATCCACGTCGATTCCGACGCCCGGCGAGCAAGTGGTGACGTTCCCGATCTCGTCAGCTATCGACGAGATCTTTTACGTGTCGAGAAACTCGGGCCTGCGTGCACTCGCGACGGGCCATGTTGACTGCGCTGCGGGTGTGCTCAACATGATCAACACGGTGCTTCGTGATGCATTAGGCGACACGATGCGCATGCGCATCCGCAACATGGGCGCTTACGTGAAACTGAGTGAAAGTGACACGAGCCTGCTAGGTGCGTCTAGCCAATTGCGCGATCAAATGCAGCAGCAGCTCGCGAAATTTAGCAAGACCATGGGTCCGATCCAATTGCCGACGACGTCTGCAACCATTCAGGCCGTCCCTGAGGCAAGGAAGGAACTGGGGCCGGATGTCGTCATGAACAGTCTCGAAGCCACGGCCGACTACATCGGGCAGATCAAGCGCGAGTTTGAAAGCGAACTGCCGCAGGATTTTCCAGATGTGCCGAAACACATCCTCACGTGTCTGAATGGCCTCGAGGACTCATCGGCCGAGTTGACGCAGCTTCTGGTGGCCTCGCGCAAGAAATTGTGCAAGCTGTTTGAGCCAAAGATCATGACGTTCCTCGGCGGTTTGCTGGCGACAAACACGAAGCGACCTGTCGTGCACTACGAGCTCACCGAGCAAATGTTCACCATGAATGAAGCGAATGATCCATTTGCTCACCACTTTGTGGTCTGCATGCGCGACCTGTTGGGTTCGTTCCAGGGAACGCTCTCGACCACAAACTACAGCCGCCTCGTCGAGATGACAGGCGCAATGACAGCGGAGATCCTCGAGACCAAATGGTTCCAGGCGCGCCACGTTCGGTTCAATCAACTCGGCGCCTTGCAGTTTGACAAAGATCTGCGCGTGCTGACGTCATTTTTCAGCGAGCACTGCGATTGCCGCGAGGTTTTCGCAGTGCTGACACAGATCGCCGTGGTGCTGAACGTCGACGCACCAGACGACGTTCTGGATTCATTCGGTCGGAAGTCGCGCGGCGTCGACTGGAAGCTCTCGGCGGCGCGCGTCAAGGAAGTGCTCTCGCGACGGGTTGAGTTCACCGATTCCGCGATCAACCAGTTGAACCTCGCGCTGTAGATTGAATGCGAGAACAGCTCGACACAAATGCCAGCAAGCTGGTGTCCATAGGAAGCAAGTTGGTGCATATGTGCATTTCTATTTTGAAGTGCTTAATGAAAGAAGAGTTCGTGCAATGTGCAGCAACACTACCGAATGCTCTGTCGATCTGGTCGAGTTACGAATACAAACAGAATCAAACGAACAGCGTGCCATTGTTGCTAGGGATAAGAGTTCGTGTTCTCGAGGATCGTCACCATCATTCCGGCTGGCATCTTGTGCAGTTTGTCGTCGAAAACGTTTTCCAGAACGAGTCCAGCAGTAGGTCGCGTGGCCTGCAAATGAATATCTTGCTTCGCTCGCCGGAAACAGATCCGGCGCTCCATCACGCATTCTGATTGAACAACCATCTCATTGACTAAAATAAACAAAACGATTGCCCCAAAGCAATGGATGATGAATGACGCTCGAGGCTCAGTACGTACCAGCACGTCCTGGCGATGTGGGGGATCTCTACGTCGCCAAGTCCTGCAGCTCGGACGAGCGTAAACACCAGCATTTCCGCAGACACGGTAAGTATGCAAAGTGCACACATGCATGCGTGTGTGCAGCAGAGTCATAGGCGGGACTTCTCTAATCGTGCGGTTCTGTTTGACACACGCATCCGACGCCGTCGTACAGAAATGCGTTGTTTCTGGGGGCAGGAACATGTGACATGCGCAAGACCGTGACATTAGCCTGGCGACTGTGGGACGATGCAAAGCTCACTTTTACTGCCAAATACTTTATCTTTGCATACCCCTTTAGATATAATATATATGGCTAGTATCATTTCTTTTTTTTACTTTTGAATAGCTTTGGCATTTGTATACCCTTGTAATTTGATATCCATCTTTTATTTGTATGTGGAGGTTTTCACTGCGTATACTTTGTGGGTTTCGCAGTTGAAGCCAGCCGACTGGTCCGAAGCGGTGGGCAGAGAGAGAGGAGAAGATCTCCGGCGGCTCACTCGCGCCGTTCCCCACCATTTCTCCATTTCCCTCCCTCCCTCCGCACGGAAGCAGTCCTCTCTTTCTCAGTATGTGGCACGGTGTTCTGTTGGCGCTGGGCGTGACCGCCGGCGCGTTCGCGTCCGCTGAAGACTCCACAAGGTGCGTGCAATGCTGGGAACACATGTAAACGCATGGAAGCTGACTGGGGTTTGTATATATATATATATATATATGCGTGTGTTTAGTCAGCTCCTTCGTCTGGTGACGCTGTCGCGCCATGGAAGCCGCGCACCGAACGGCGTGGTCGCGCACATTTGCCCTACGAACAGCGGCAACCTGAACGCGTACAAGGTGCCTCTCGAGCAGCTCACGGAGATCGGCATGCGCCAGATGCTCGCTGCCGGTGAGTACGTGCGCAAGGTGTACGTTGAGGAGAAGGGATTCCTGTCGCCGAGCTTGAATGGCGTCAACCACACCCACTTTGAGGCGTACTTCCGCGCAGATGCCGCGACACGGTGCCATCAGAGCGCCACGGCGCTCGGCTACGGTCTGTACCCGGACGGCACTGGACCGAAAGGGTTCCCTCACGAACCTGTGCCGGTGACCATGCAGTTGCTGAAGAATGAGCATGAGTTTGCGGCGCCAAAGGGACCTTGCGCGGCGACGTTGCACGCCGATCTCGGTGTGTACGCGGAAACGCGCGCGCTGGAATTGCTTGACGAGAACCAGAAAATGTTGGAGAAGGTTGGTGAGATATGCGGCGTCTCTGTGGAGCAAATCCCGACCACTCCAGGCGGAGAAGACCTAGTGCTGGGCGTGAAGGACATTGCCGACATGTTTATCTTTGATCGCGACGAGGAGTTGCCACCAACGAAGGGCCTCACCACTGAGATCAGCGCGCAGATCGAACAGTTGGCGTTCACGAACCTCATGGAGCGCTACTACTCCACTGACCGCGAGATCACGTACTGGGTGGGCGGCTTTGCGGATTTGCT
The DNA here is from genome assembly GCA_000143045.1 of Globisporangium ultimum DAOM BR144. Classification (NCBI taxonomy): domain Eukaryota; phylum Oomycota; class Peronosporomycetes; order Pythiales; family Pythiaceae; genus Globisporangium; species Globisporangium ultimum. Next base: position 794,623 of record GL376560.1, read on the forward strand.
GCTGAACAACCTCAACTCGGCAGCGAAGCCAACGTCGCCGTCGCCAACGGAATACCGCTACTACTCGTACCACGGCCACCGCGAACTGCTCCATGGCCTCGGCAAGATGCTCGGTTGGAACTTCGACTTTGAGGGACTCCCGAAGGCGCTCGGCATGACGGCGCTCCACCCAGCGACGACTATGGCGTTTGAACTGCACACAAAGATCACCAGAGACGACACTGAGGCGTATTTCGTGAAGACGTTCATCTGGTCGCCAAAGACGGGTCGGGAGCAGGTGAAGTTGGAAAAATGCTCGTCGCTCGAGTGCCCTCTGGACGAGTTCAACGCGATCATCACGAAGCACATTTCGAAGACCGGGACGTGGCAGGAGATCTGCAACTTTGGCATTCCTGCGCAAAACCAGCACTTGGTGCAACAAGGCAGCAGCGCTTCGGTGACTGATGATGCCTCGACTGGGACGGCTGGCGTGTGGTCGACCATGTCGAACGGCTTGCTGGTCGTCCTCGGTGCTGCGTTTGCAGCGTGCCTCGTGTTTGCGGCCTACAAAGCCGTAATGCGCGTGAGCAAGATGCGCAGAGAAGGATACATGCCCATTTAGATGCACAAATTATGAGGGCTGATCGATGACCAGAGAGGGGAACAGGAGAGCCAATTCTGGTAAATTTGCCACTTTGAATACACTTTACCCTCCGTTTCCACAACACTGGGGTGTTTTATTAAAGCAGACGATGCCTTTTCCGATCAGCACTGGTGTGCGTGATAGTGGTGTGCAAAATGAGCGCTGCCGTTGTACCGCTGGGGCGGTGGATGGTAGTGGATGAGCGATCAGCACCTCCATGGCGTTGGCGGTTGGCTGATGCGGCTCGTCTACGTCTGCCATCAAGACAGGCGGGAGTGAAATCATTCAGAATGGCTGGCCGCCAAGAGCTCTACAGCACTGCCAAAATGCGGACCACCACTCAATGCCCAGACATATCTACGCCGATCAATCCGGTCAAAGATGGAAGGTGGTCACTCACATGCAATTTTATCAGGTTTGCGCCAACTCATGCTATACGATAGAAGAGAGAATAAAAGCACACTGGCATTTCTTACGAGTGTCGAGAAATGCCAGTGTGTTTTTTCCTTCCCTGCCTCATGGGCGGCGGACTGGAACTCAAGTGCCCCACCAGCCTCTGAATGCCGCAATGGCTTCAACTTGAAGTGCTGAATCAACCAACACACAAGCAGCAACACGCCGTTGGCTTCTCCAGGTGCTGCATTATTGCGGTCGTCGCGAGCATTCTCGCTAGCAGCAGGAACAGCAGTAGCACCATTGGAGCCACGACGAACACACTTGCATCCGCCGTCGGACCCTTTGGCCATGGCCACATCATTGTCCTTCTCGCTCAAGTGGGTTCTTCTTGACGCGCTGATTGTTTCTGCTCTGTCTTTATCGTCTTCAATTTCATCATCTTCTTGTTCTTTTTTGACGATTTTTTGCGAATGATTGTGGAATTGCTGGCGCACTGCACCCACCGTCCGCGCGAAGAGAGAATACTTTTCGTTTTTCGCTTTGTCCTTTGCGGCTCATAGCGGCACCACGAACAATGGCAGAAGAGAACCACTTGCGGATGATACAAACCCTCGCCGCTGTCGTTGTAGTGCGCGAATGAATCCGCCTGATGCAAAAAAATAAAAAATCGCGGAATGACGGACGAACTAAAATGCACTTCGACATGTCCCTCGAGAGAGAGAGCGTCGAGTCCGCCGTCCGGAGTGTGCGAATGCGCGCACTGTGAGTTGGTGTGTGCCGACTCAACAGTCGTGTTGTCTTTCGTTCCTGTTGTCTGCTGTGTTGGTTCTTTTTGATCCGCGCGTCCGCTCCCCATGACGCAGCGAACCAGAGCACTCTGTACAGACAACATGGGTACAAAGGAGCATTGACAAAACCGGGTCACATTCTTTGCTGACACGACGTCGTCATATGAAAAGTACACCAATCAGCACGCGCTACTTACACAATTTTATCCAATCAGACAAAAAGATACGTTTGAATGACGCGTGAGCGTGGCGAGATGCATTTCGATTTGATCTTTTGCCAGATCACGGCGCGTGCGAAATGATTTTATCCAACGGTGTTTCTTGGGTGACATTGTGTGAGTTAGAGTAATCACGATCTTGAGCTTCTACGGGGGCGAGTATCGCAATGGCGGCTGGCACCTTGCTTTCCGACTGATACTCTCCTTGCGCTAACAGCTCCGCGACGAAGGTACAAACGAGAGAGTGAACATGCAGACGTCTCTGGAAACGCAACTTACTTTTAGTCGGAGCTGACGGCGCCCTTCGCCTTCTTCGCCTCGTCTGGTGCCGTGTTAGGCTGGCGCGTCAGACAGAGCACGCGCTCCCACGTGCGGCCAAACGGATCCATCGAGCGCGGCGAGTTGGCCGTGATCGCAGTGATCGGGAAGTACACGACGCGGTTGGCGCTCAGGCCCACGGTAAAGCCCGTGTATCCAGCCATGGCACCGTGGACGGCGTTCTGCGCGAGCATCATGCAGTAGAGACTGTCGGCCGCATTCGCAGGCACACTTCGGATCATGTACGACGGATCGATGTACTTGACCGTGCACTCCTTGCCCTTCTTCGCAAAGTGCTCCTGAATCTGCTTCTTCATGAACTCGCCAATCGGTGGGAGCTTCTTGTTGCCACCGGCGTCCGTGATCGCCGACGTACCCAACAACTCTTCGCCAGCACCTTCTGCGACAACGACTACACCGTGGCCCTTCTCTTCCACGACATGCTCCAAGTGGTCCAAGCAGCTGCGCTGACCGTGCAGTTCGATAGGCACCTCCGGGATCAAACAGAGGTCGACGTCGCCACTCGAGAGCGTGGCGTGCGCGGCGATGAAGCCTGCGCTGCGGCCCATGAGCTTCACGACACCGATACCGTTCGGCACGCACTTTGCTTCCGTGTTGGCCGATCGAATCGCTCGCTGCGCTTCTTCCACAGCGGTGTTGAAGCCGAAACTGCGGTCCAAGAGATCCACATCGTTATCGATTGTCTTTGGGATACCGGCAACAGCGATTGGGAGCTTGCGCTTGCGACATTCGTTCGAGATCTTGTCCGCAGCTCGGTGAGTGCCATCACCACCGATGACATACAGTTGGTTGACGCCGTTCTTCGTCAAGAACTCGATCACCTTGTCGAGGTCAAAGCCACCACGATTGGCGCCAAGAATGGTACCGCCCGAGTGGTGGATATTCGCAGTCGACTTTGGCGTCAACATGATCGGCGCTTCCTTTTGATCCATCGAGGTCCAGTTGTAGAAACCCGCGAAACCCATGCGGATGCCGTAGATTTCACGCACACCGTACAAATTCCAGAGGCTCAGCGTGATATCGCGTACGACGTTGTTGAGACCCGGGCAAAGACCGCCGCAGGTCACGATCGCCGCCTTCACGTTCGCTGGATCGAAGTAGAGCGACGCGCGTGGACCAGCACGCACGTAGGCGCGCGAGACGGGCTCTTGGTGGTCGTTACGGCGAATGTCGCCGAGGATCACATCGGTGGAGCCCATGATCTTGTTGTACGTGCTCTTGCGGTCGCCTTCGACCGCCTGCGTGTCGATCTGGCGCTGGTTACTCGCTTGGCGGTGCAGCTGCGGCAGCCAGTCGGCGATGTTGGGCACGGGCAGCAGGTACGTCTTCATGACCTGCACTTCCTCGAGTAGCACCATGTCGCCAAAGCCTTTCGGGTGCTTCTGGAAGAACGGCGCGCTGCTGTGCTCCGCCTGGTACTCCTCCGTCATCTTCTTCTCTTCTTGCTGCTGCGCGTCACTCATGCTGGCGCTTCTTTGTGTTGTGCGTCTTGCGGGTTGAAATCGAATCTGTGGTCCGCGTGGGCGACAGGATCCCTTTGTGGCTGCTGCGTGGACGTGAAAAATCTTCCGAGTGGGGGTCGAGGGGCTCGTGGATTATGCACCAGCGAGCGCAAAGAAACGGGGAACGCGAGCGGCCTCCAAGCACCAAGGGGTACGGGTACGTACCGCACATAGCTTTAATATAGGACCCGATCTCCTCTTCTTTCATTGTTTCTGATTCGAAATAAAAAAGCGCATCTAACTGGTGCGTGCGAATCTACATGAATGCACAAACCGCGTACTTTAGGTTTAAAGAAGTGCGTATGTTACGAACCGCGTACTTTATAAAGGTCTCTTGAATGGGGTTACTCCATGCGTAATCTCCCCCATTGCATTTCCACGTTCGTTTAACACACCACCAGAAAAAACATGGCACCTGCTCCTGAGAACGCCGCTGCGTCCGCTGCTGTTCCTGCGGCGGCAGATCTCCCCCGCGCCCCTCCTGGCGCGCTGCGCTGTCAGAAGGACTCGTCGCTTCGGTCGCTCGCCACAAGAGTGCTTGCGTGCGACGAGGTCGTCGTCCCGGCTACGAAGAAGACGCCCGAAGAGCGCTTCTACGAGGTGGAGCTCTACGATACGGTGCTCTTCCCCGAAGGCGGAGGCCAGCCGTGGGACACCGGAAAGATCAACAACGCTGCCGTCGACAAGGTTTATGTGAAGGATGGGCGCTGTATCCATCGCGTGCCTGTGGTAACGAGTGGAGCTGCTGCTCCTTTTGAAAAGGACCAGGAAGTGGTCGCATCGGTGGACTGGGACCGTCGCTTTGACCACATGCAGCAGCACTCGGCGCAGCACTTGTTCAGTGCGATCGCAGAAAAGTATGGCTATGACACGACGACGTGGTCCATGGGCGAAGAGCGTAACAACGTCGAACTGGTGCCGTTCCCGGGCTCTGAGGCTGAAGCGGCCTTCGCTGTTGGAAAGAAGAGCGGCGGCCTGAAAGTAATCCCCATGGATGTTCTGCTGAAGATTGAAGAGGACGTGAACGATGCGATCGTGCGGGGGCTGTCGATGCAGCCAAAGTTTGCGACCTCTGGCACCCCCGAGTGGGAGAAGATCGCCGCCAAGTTCAGCGACGACGAGAGACCAGAAGCCATGCGCATCGTGTGCATCGACGGCATCGATGCCAACCCGTGCTGCGGCACTCACGTGCAGAACCTTGGACAGCTACAATCGTTGCGTGTCTTGAACGTTGAAGCGGCGCGCGGTGCGTCGCGGGTCTGGTTTGTCGCTGGGAAGCGCGTGAACCGCGAGTTTTCGCGCATGTGCGTAGTGCTAGAAATTCGTACTTGTTGACATTGTTTAGACCCATAGACTCACTTATTTTTTCTATTTATTGTGTAGGTTCCGTCGTGAGCAAGCGATGGTAAAGCTCTTCAGCTGTGGACCAGAAGAGCATGCGTCTCGCGCAGAGAAGTTGCTGCAGTTCCAGAAATCTGCCTTGAAAGATATCAAGAACCTGCAAAAGGAGCTCGCCGCCTCGATCGCAACCGAGCTGCTTGCGCAAAGCCAGAGCGGATCCGAGTCTCCAGCGCCTGTCGCGCAATACCACCGCGTGGACGGGGACGTGGCGTTCCTGCAAGCGATCTTGAGCCACTTGGGAGACGCGAAGGAGAAGACGGTGTTTGTGCTGGCGGTGGGCGAAGTGCGCGGTGAAGGCATGTTCCTGCTCGCTGGTCCCGCGCCGTTCATCGCAAAGCACGGCAAAGATGTGGTCCAAGTGATCGGTGGCAAGGGCGGCGGCGGCAAGAATGGCATCTTCCAGGGGAAAGCCAAGGGGCTGAGCAAGCTGGACGACCTCGTGGCCAAACTTAAGGAGCTCCGTGCTGCTGAGTAAGACGTGATGATGAACCAGCTACAGAAACCATCATTGGCTGAAAAAGGTCTTTTCGTACCAACTTTGGATTAAAATATAGACTGTAAAAAGGGTATCGTCATGCTTTATTGGTGGAAAATACCAGCCGATACCATCCATCTTCCAGCTTCAACAGGCGTTATAAAGCGCGGCATCCGCATATGGGCGACGACGACGAAGAGCGCGATGATGGGCGGTCGCTGCCTCTCCCTGCGCTCTCGGAGCTGGACCAAGCGCGCGTGATCCGCATCCAGAAGCTCATCCGCGGACGTCTGGCTCGGAAGCGCGGCGAAGCAGTCGCGGGCGAGTTCTACCGGAAGTGCTGGGACGCGTTCAGCGGCTTCGCGTACTACTACAATGTGCGCACGGGCGCGTCCATGTGGCGAAAGCCGCTGCTGCTCGGCTCCACGGACACTGAATGGGTCGAGAGCAGCTTTGCTGGTGGAGCAGCTGACTGCACTGCGGATCTCGCAGTTGCGGCTACAGACGACGCTCCCCGTCGCGAGAATGGCTCCAACCAGCCGTTTGCCGTGTTGACGTTCGCGCCAACCCCGCCGAGTGCAGCGAGCATGGCGCAGTGGAAGAAGCACTTTGAAGATGGCGTCATGTTCCAGCAGCAGTGCGCGAAGGACAAGCAGGAGCTCATGAAGCGGCACCGCAAGAAGATTGCACGCGCCATGCAGCACTGGGACCACAAGTTGCTCAAAGAGAAGGAGCGAAGACGAGCGATGCGCGCGGACCAGCTGAAAGCAGACAACCAGCAGATGCTCAACGACCTCTACAATGGGAAACTGGTATGGAAGTGCTTATACGGCACGTGCTTGCATGTGTATGTGGGATATCAGTGCTTAGCATCATTTGTGATTACCTCTGTCCACCTAGAAACAAAATGTGGAAACGATACGCGAAGCCGCCATGCGCGGTCACGTCGACCGCGTGCGAGAGTTGCTGGAAATTGGATTCAGCGCGAATGCAGAAAGTGTGCGGTGATTGTTTTCCGTCTTTTGGCTCGGTCGTTGTGAACTCCATATTGAAGTTTTTGTTTGTGGGCATGGCCTATAGGCGATGGGGCTCACGCCGTTGTGTGCTGCGTGCCAAAATGGTCAATACGAAGCGGTGAAGCTCTTGTTGGCCAACGGAGCAGATGTGAATCATGCCCACGTGAAAACTGGACGCACTGCACTAATGGAAGCAGGCGCTCGAGCCAATGCGAGCATCGTGAAAGAGCTGCTTCGCTACGGTAAACCCTTTAGGATTCTTCATGTGAATTGGCGGTTCATTGCTCTATATCTCATGCATGCTTTTCTTTTTTTTGGATGTGCGTAGGTGCCCAGTTGTATGTTCGAGATACCCATGGGGAAACAGTGTTCGATGAGATGAAGGATTCTGGTATCCAGAAGATCGTCATAATGGCGTGCGAGAGCTGGACTGCGGCCAATGCGTCGCTGTTTCCAACCGAATTCCGCATGGCGACTCTGGCGTTTGCCTACATTGCCAAACGCCAATATGAGAGCTTCCTCCGAAAGAAAGATTCAACACGGAGAGAAGTGCTGTCGATGAAGCAGTCACTGCAACGGCTTCTCGCAGAAGCGAAAATGCGGCACGACGAAGATAAACGAGTCTGCCACGCGCAAATCACGATTTTGAGAAAACTGGAGTCATTGGAGGCAGCAGACGCACGTTATGATGGCGAGCGGTCTCGAATCCTGAAATCCATCGAAGACACGCTTGACATGCTCTGCAGCTCCCGGCAACCGCGGTATCTAACTGAGTCCGTTGTGCTGAAGATCTTGGGCTATTGTGGGCGGCACTGGTTCGAGATGGATCCACAGTCGAAAAAGAGAAACAAATCCAAGCGAAAAAAGATCCACAAAAAGGGACGACAGCTACCGATTGAGCCAACGAAATTGCGAGATCCACCAGACAAATTCCCTGGTGACCTCGTAGTCGAATGGGATACTTTTCACGCAAAACTCAAAGTAGGAAGCGTGGCTTGCTACTGAAACTTGTACCCATCCTAACGAACGCTGTGCATTGTTGTAGACCCACTGCACGCTGCTGCGATCAACTGAAACACAAGAACGTGCGGATGTTGAAAGTGGAGTTTCAAGAGATTCCAATGGAGTCAGCCAAGCCACGCTCGATATCTGTATCGTAAAAGCTGAAAACCTGCCATTGCGTGACATGAGAACGGGGGAACCAGTAAGAAGCAACCTGAAGCTTTCATTGCAGTTGCTGATTTTGCTTTGTTCCTAACAATCTTGTGGCTTGCCTTCGTTGAGCAGATGGACCCTTTCGTTCGCGTAAGTCTGCGGAGCGCTTCATCAAAAGACCTCGGAGGAACGCTCGTGTGTGAAACGAGCATGCGACTCGCAGATCGACATCCCGAATGGGACTTCAGTCATCAGATGGCAGGAGTACCCTCCATTCATGAAGCGATCCTCATTCAAGTGATCGATAACAAGCGACAAGAAGTAGCAGGAGAAGCGAGTATTCCTCTGCGCAGTCTTTTGGATCAGAAAGAGCACGACGAATGGCATGTGCTGCCACCCACGTTGCGACAGCAATTGGTTGAGAAGCAACCGCGGCAACGACCTGCTCGGATCCATCTGAAAGTGAAGTTCATACACACAAAGGTGAGGGAAACCTTGGGCTCAACTGTGCCCGAACATGTCGTGAGAAAACTAACTACTGATCCGTAATATGTGCAGTCCATCGTGCTCACACGCGAGCTACAGCAGATGAGGAAGCATCAAGACGCAATTGCGCAAAAGAAACGTGATTTCATTCAATCAATGATTGCAGTGCGCATGGAGAAACTGCAGTAGCAGTCACACACACTTGCGTCGGTCTATCTATCCAGTAAGTTGCCAGATTAGTGTCGTTTGCTGTACTTCTCGGCAGCCCACTCCGGCAGCACGGGCAACTCGACTTCTTCTCCTGCACCCAAATTTCGATACAAAGCCTCCACATACATGTGCTTGATCAGTCCAGGCGGGCGAGCCAACGTGAATGACTCCAGCGCATGTTTCACCGCGCAACCTTGCTTCTTTACGAGATAGCTGACGATCATGTAGCCTGTGCGGTTGAGGCCGTGCGTGCAGTGCACAGCGATGTTGCCCGTTGGCTCTTTCTCGACAAAGGCGTCCACAATCTCGATGAACTTGACCACTTCGTCTTCCCTCGGCGGTGCGTTGAAGCCCTCGATCTTGAGCTTGACGTACTCGATCGGTGTGCCCTCGAACACGGTGCTGCCATCGTAGTACTTGAACGTGTTGGTGAGATCGATCACCATGCGAATGTTGTGTCCCCGAATTTCCTGCTCTTGCACGAACATCTGCGGACTCCAGGCATCATCAGGGGTCTTGTACAAGGGCGTAAACTTATCGTCAAGAGGGCATCGCATCGGCACGAAGCGCGAGTCGCGGACCAGACCGCCCATCTTCGCGACGTCTTCCCAGTTGTCCGGGATCGAGTTCTTGCCCTTGCGCTTGCCACCACGACCGCCACGACCGCGTCTCCCATTGTGTCGGCCAACCGGTCGGTCTCTGCTTCGATCGCGCGGTGCTTCACTAGGAGGCATTCCTTCTTCTGCGTTCTCAGACGGCAGCGGCTGTCCCTCTTCGACCATGTTTTGCTGCTGACGACGTTCCCGTTCCATCTGGCGACGTTCGCGGCGGCTTGGACGACCCCCGCGGGAACGCGGCTCCGATCGGCCATTGCTGTGGTCTCGAGAGCGCGATCGCGATCTTCTTTTCGGCTCGCGGCGATCGTCTTCCCAGTAGTATTTGTGGTGATGGCGATCCGGCTCATCCCAGCTGCGTCCTCGATGGCTGCGAGAATAACTCCTGCAGCTCCCGTCGTTGCATGACGCCGATCGCCTCGCATACTCAGCGCCATGGTGGCTTCGTCTCCTTGACTCTTCGAAGCTGTCGAACGACGCCGATCGACGTTTATAGCGGCGCTGCGAGCGGCTACGTGAACGATCGCGTCCTCTTCTGCTCCTCGAATATCGGCCTAGGCTTCGGCTGCGTCTACGGCTGCGACTTCGACTGCGTCTCCTTCTGCTGCTGGTGTGGCTGGAGCGATAGTGGTGATCGCGACCAGATCGTCGGTCACTGAGGTGGCAGCGGTCATCGTCGTGGTCATTTGAGTGGCGGTGTCCGCGTTCATCGCGCGAGCGTGACTGGGAGCGTGGTGGCTCTTGGCGAGGCTCAAGGGGACGAGAGCGTTCTTGCTGCTGCTGCTGCTGCTGCTGGTGCCCGATGCCCTCTCCAGCGTCATCGCCAGCGTCCTCGTGACGCTTGCCACCACCGCCGTCGTCCTCCATCTTGAGCTTCCCGCCACTCACGCTCATGACAAAGAAAACAGCGAGCGGCTCGAGCAAACAACGAGCCGAGTCGAGCCAAAACGAGCCGATACCTGTCGTCGGCTCATGGTCTGAGACGACCATCACTCTGATTACGTACTGAACGATGACGCAGCATTGAACCTCAGGCAATCATTTTGCCAATAGCTCCAGGAGGAAATGGCGAGGCTGCGCGTGTTGTGCCTCCATGGCTGGCGCACGAATGGCAAGATCATGAAGTTACAGACGCACGGTCTGCGCCAGACGCTCGAGCCCCACGGCGCTGAATTCGTGTACCTGGACGCGCCGTTCCTTGCGACGGGGCCCGCGCCAGAGATCGTCCGCACGGTCTTTGAGAAGGAGGCACCGTTCTTCCAGTGGTGGGACGCCATCAAACGCGAACCAGCGAATGTGGGGAAAGTCTCGGAGGAAGGAAGCAGTGATCAGAAAGAGCGGAGTGTGTACAACTACAAGGGCCTCGACCACACGCTCGACTTCCTCATGGGCCAGATCCAAATGCTGGGGCCGATCGACGTGTTGCTCGGATTCTCCCAGGGAGCTGCGGCGGTCACGGTGCTGACGGCGCATCACAAGAAAGTCTATGGCGGGCTCCCACCATGGAAGGTGTGTGTGCTCGTCTCGGGTTTCGTACCGCGCGCTGTAGAGGCACAGCACGTGATGCACGACATGTTCGGTAACCCGTACGAACTCGACGTCCCGTCGATCCACGTGATCGGCAAGGCCGACGACATGGTGAAGCAGTCGGAGCGTCTCCACGACTACTACTCGGGTGAAGACAAAGGCGTCCAAAAGCTCAAGTTTGTGCATGAAGAAGGGCACAAGTTCCCGACGCCATCGCGTCACCGCGCGCTGTATACCGACATCGCGACGGCGCTGGCGGAGATCGTAGGTTCCAACTGATCCGCGCACATTTAACTATCCAACCAAATTTTGTTTTTCTTTGTCTAAGTCTGTTAGCTTGTCTGTCTATATGACGCTTGATGAGGTGCTATCTATCTATCTATCTATCTTGTTAAAAGAAAGATACTAGTAGTGATGTTGCAGCTCTCGCAACGCCGCCAGACTCTTCTCCGTGGCGTGTAAGTCGGTCTGCGTCTGCATCAAGCGCTGTTCGTCCTGCAACTGCACATTCTCGGGCACTTTGGTCGCGTACTGAGGATCCGATCGGCGCGTCACGAGACCGTCGAGGCTTTTCTGGCTTTTCGCAAGGCGCTTTTCCAGTCGGTTGATCTCAGATTCCACGCGCTTCGAGGTCTCAGGATCTTGCGGAACTTGCATCAACACTGCATGACAAGCGCACACAGTTCAGCATCTTGCTTAGTCCAAAGCAGCAAATGCAGATAGAATCAATTCGCGTACCTCGGCAAGATTCAGACACGGAATGCGTGAGCACTGGACCTGCCACGGTCGATGACTGGCTGTCGACGGAGGCGCGGACCGAGATTCGGCATTGGCCCTCAATGTCACGCAGGGCGGCAGTCAACTCCTTCAGCACGACTTCGTCCTTGCAAAAAATTTCCACACTAGCGACCCATTCCAAAGCACACATCACAGTTTAGGTCTGCAAATTCATCATCTAAATGGAAACTTTGAATCATCCCATACCTGGAATCAGTGGACGCATTCGGCGCGAGAACCTTGATCGTATGCTTCAAGGAGCGAATGCCGTGGATCACATCCAAAACAAGCTACAAAATGTACCACAACAACAATAAAAGTCAACAGTGAGAAACGATTTTCATGTAGGCATTCAGGATTGAAATGATTCATTGAGCGAGAGGGCCGCCTACGCACCATCATCGTATTCTCGGCTTCGTCGTCGAGCCAGAATTTCATGTCGGCTTCTTCTGGGTACTTGGCGAAAAGGATCGACGTGTCAACCAGCTCGGAAGCCTTCAGAGGATCGTATTCTCGAATGCGCTGCCTACAAGCAACAAGAAGGAAACAAAAACGAGTAAGATGCTGTTTAGTAACGCCCACGCATTCCTAACAACCATATTCAACAGTATGACCCCACCAGAGCTCTTCCGTGACAAATGGAATAAACGGATGCAGCAAGCGCATCGAGTAGTCGAGACACTGGAACATCGTGGCTTGAGCGCTGAGCTTTCGCGCGCGAAGCTGTTCCTCGGAGCTGAATTCGCTCACGTCGATGCGATTGCCATAGAGGACAGGTTTGCTGAACTCAATGTACACATCACAAAGTTCCTGCACGAAAAAGCGTTGAATCGACGAGACACTCGTCGCCAAGTGGTTGGAATCGATCCCCCTGTTAATAGAGAGAACCGTTTGCGCCTACGAAAAACAAGAGCCAAGCATCCACGAGTAAAGATAAAAGTCAGATCGAAAAACGCGCACAGAAAGATCGACAGGATAACATACAAGGCGACTCATGATCCAACGATCGGCTAGCCCCATGCTGTCTTTCAGCTCCTTCAACTCGGAGACGGTCTTCGTTTCCAACGGTGTCGAGGTTTCTAACAGTGGCAGCGCGTATCGAACAGCATTCCAGATCTTGTTGCAAAAGTGGCGGTACGACACCACACGCTGAACATCCATGTTGATTTGACGTCCTGCGTAAAGGAAAAAATGAGAATCCAAGTAGCATTCATCATTAAATTTACACATCGATCCGTCAAATGCGTCATTTGTACAGTACCTTGTTGAAGATACGACGCCAGCGTGAATCGAAGCGCGTCAGTGCCACATGTTGGGATGCCTTGCGGAAACTCGCGTTTCAGTTCCTTCTCCGCCTTCTTCAGTTCACGAGGGCTTACATTTCCACTCTGCATCCGGCATCCGACACAATCACATCAGTTTACTGAGCTCTTTTTTTCGGGCAAATGCAGCACGTGATGGGAAAACCACTCAAGGCGAGAGTTTCTTACCACCAGATCGGCGAGCAGCTGGTCCAAACTGATGCCGTCAATCACGTGCAGAGGGTCAATGACGTTGCCCAAGCTTTTCGACATCTTGCGTCCCGCTTTGTCGCGAACCATCGGGTGCAACAGCACTTTTCGAAATGGAATCTCGCCAGAAAACTACAACATGTCAGGCCAAATCAGCAACACGAACTTCTCGTTGGTTCTCCGTGCGTGAAGATCGTACAAACATACCTCTTCGCAGAGCATCGCCATACGAGCAACCCAAAAGAAGAGAATATCCGAACCCGTCTCCATCAGGTCGAGCGGGTATTTGGCTTCAAGTTCCTTGACGACACGTGCGTCTTGCTCCAAGTTTGGCCATCCCTGCAAACACATTCGTACACGCTGGTCAGTCCATTCGAACCTTTGTAGTTTTGTTCCTGAAGACAAATCGCACGTACAAACACGGAAAGAGGGAGCAACCCCGAGCTGAACCACGTGTCCAGAACATCGGCATCCTGCTCCATGTCACTGTCCTGCAGCTTGACTTGCAGTGCTTGCTCGGCCTTTTCGCGAGCTGCCTCGAGCGAGCTCGCAACAAACCACTCGTCGTTCGTGCTGTTCTTCACGCGGTAGGCAGGTACGCGATGTCCCCACCACAGCTGACGGCTCACGCACCAATCCTGCATGTTGTCCAGGAAAAAGAACCACGTGTGCGCATGGGATTTTGGTTCGATGGCCATCTTGCCCGATCGAACATTGTCGGCAGCGCGCTTCGCCATGTGCTTGCAGTCGACAAACCATTGCGGCATCAAAAGCGGCTCGATGACGTTTCCAGATCGTGAGCAAATGGAGAGCGCGGTTGGATGGTCGAGCTGCGGGGTCCATGTTCAAATACAACAAATGAGCAAACGATATGGTTCGAAAGTCACACCACAATAGTCAAATACAGCACCTTGTCGACGTAAAGTCCCATGTCCTTGAGCTCTTCGACCACCTTTTCACGCGCATCGTATCGGTCAAGTCCCAAGAATCGTTCGTCCACCGAACCGCAGATTTTGCCCTCCTTATCGATAATCTCCTTCTCTGGAAGGCTGCAGCGCAGACCACACTCGAAATCCTTTGGGTCATGCGCCGGAGTCACCTTGACGACACCTACACCGTTTGTTCAGTCAGGTTAGTGCACTGTCTTCGTGGAGTGTGTGAGAGAAAGAACTACACGCACCTGTTCCAAGCTCCATGTTGACAAGAATGTCGTCCGTGACGATCGGAATCGGCTCTTGCGAAAATGGATGCAGCACGTACTTGCCATGGAACTTTTGGTAGCGGGTATCTTCTGGGTGAACCGCAACGGCGACATCCCCAAAAATGGTCTCTGGTCTTGTAGTGTCTACTTCCAAAAACTCATCCGAGTCCACAACCTACGCGCATAAAGCAGAACAGCTTATGAGTAGGTTAAAATGCATTTAGAGCTGCACAGAAGACAAGAAACTTACTCGGTATCGAATACGGTGCATGACACCAAACTCGACGGGCTTGGAGCGTCCCGGAAGAGTCTTCAACGTGGAGCCCTCGACTTGCTCCGAATCCACCTCAATGTCGGAAATCGCAGTCTTCAGCGTCGGGCACCTGACATGATGCGGAAAAAAGAGTTGTCAGTTGTCAAACGTTTCGCTGTGATACAATGAACAGCTCAGCTCACCAGTTCACCATGCGGCGTCGTCGGTAGATCAGTCCCTTCTCGTGAAGTTGCACAAACGCCTCCACCACTGCCTTTGAGCTGATGAACAGACATTGCACGCAACAATCAACTCATTATTCAGAATGCAGCGGCGCGCACACGAAAGCACCGCGCATGCCGCCGGGATATGTGTCACGCACCGTGTCTCGTCCAGCGTGAAATATGACTGCTCCTTCTCCACGATCGCACCAATGTGGTCGATCTGGTTCATGATCTTTCCGCCATACTGCTCGTTCCACTTCCACACCTCGTTGATAAACGCATCGCGACCGAGATCGTGCTTTGACAGGTTCTTCTCCTTCTGCAGCTTGCGTTCAACCACACTCTACAACGCAGGCACCCGTCAATCATCTGTGTCAATCGATCCCACACGCAGCGGATATATTCGTTACGCCGTTGAATACTCGGTACCTGTGTGGCGATACCAGCATGGTCAAGCCCAGGGACCCAGTGGACGTCAAAGCCGCGCATGCGGTGCCACCGCGTGAGCGCATCCTGGATGGTGATCGTGAGCGCGTGGCCGATGTGCAGCGCGCCTGTGACATTCGGCGGCGGCAAGATCATGCGGAACTTGTCGCTGTTCTCAAAAGATCGTCCAGAAGCAGCCGATTGGTTCTTGATCGCGTCCTGCCAGTACGCCTGCCATCCCTTTTCCACCACAACAGGGTCGTATGCGCTCGCGAGCGGCGCCTCCTTCACGCGCGCACGCAGCTCCTGCGGGAGTGGCACATGCGGCAGCGACGAGAAGAGCGCGACGTGCTGACGATGGTGATGGACACCAAGCGGACGCGTGCTTTTCGTCTGCGGCCACAGCGGCCGCCGCGCTATGCGCAACATGCTCGTCATCGGCGCTAGTGGAAATGATGGCCAAAATGCTGAAAATGCTGAAAATGCTGAAAATGCTGGCGCGCACGCTTGTGCGCCACACTTGAAGATCGTCCCACATGCACATGTAGGCCTCATTGTGGATTCAGTTTTCTTACTAAGTACGATATGCAAATTATCAGAATGCTCCACATATGTATGTGGGATATTGTAAGAGACGATCCACACTACTGTCTGGCACACATGAGCTGGTGGGTCATCATGTGGGTCTCTCACACTATTTGGACCATTTGACAAGCAACCAGGAGCAGGACAAGAAGGACAAGAGCTAATGGCGACAAACTTCATGCGCGTGCGCTGCGCTCTTCGGCTGCTTCGGTGCGAGCCACAGTACCAGCAGCGCGCTGCCACTCGCAGACTATGCACAGCAGCTGCACCACCAGCTAAGCAAGGCGAAGAAACCGCGCAACAAGAGCCGCAGCACCGGACAGCGCGATCGCTCCGCGAGGTCGCGAGAGGCCACGCTGTGCACTCGCTGCTGCTGCCGAGCTCCCAGGACCTGATCTGCAAGAACATGATGTGCGAGCACGTGGGATCCTCCTGTGCGTGCAAGCTGTCGCTGGTGCTCGAGCGGCTCCCGCAGCTGCAGGAGATGGATCTATCCAACAACAAGCTGCGGTTCCTGCCCGAGTCCACGTTCCAACTGACGCACTTGATGCACTTGAACCTCGCGCGCAACCATCTCACAACGCTCTCGCCGAGTGTCCAGCAACTGACGAACCTCGCGGTGCTCGACCTGCGAGACAACCGCATCACGAGTCTCCCAGAAGACGCGCTGTTGATGCTGCCCAACCTCAAGCAGATCCGCGTCGCGGGCAACCCACAAGAGATCATCGAGGCAGTGCAGTCGGAAAAGCTGCGCGCGATCATAACTACGAACACGACGGCGGAGGAATAAATGCCCCATCATTATTTGCTGCTTGGGGAATCTACGCGAGTCTAGAAAGCCTGCTGTTTGATTTTACCAATAGATATGTGTTTGGAATGGTTGTGGGCAGCTCTCTTTGCCTAGGCGCCGCCGATCCTACTAACAGAGTCTGTCTTCGTACCAACACTGTTTAGATCTTCGGGAGAATCACGCCACCGCGGTCCGAGTCGGCGGAGCTGAACAGCTTGCTGTTCCTCTGGGACTCTTTCTTTCTGAAATTGTCGGCGGTTGTTTTCGTCTCCTGCTGGACCAACGGCTTGCTGCTTTTGTAGTTGATCTTAGAGCTGCGTCGGTCCATCATGGGAACGGCCATGCCACGGCCATTGTTGCTCCCGGTCCGCGAAACGCCGCCTCTTATCGTACTGCTCTTCTTCTTCACAGGAGACGCAGAGCGTACTTCTTCTCCTTCACTATCGGAGACGTGCTCCGACGTCGGCGCTGTCTCTAGGGTGTCAGCAATCGGCGGGGACGGCGTGTGGGAGTCTTGTTCGCGCTCGACATCGCTCATTGCGATGGAAATCGCGTCTGTGAGGCTATCGGTCGAACTATCCGAGATCGACGCGACTTGCAGGAACCGCGGATCGAGGCGCTTGATGCGGTACTTGTCTTCACGCACCTTCATGATCTGGAAGGACCCAGAGAGCTTGTCCTGCACCGCGACTCCTGTCACTGGCGCCACAGGCGAGAGTATTCCAATGAATGACTTTGGCTCGGCAGGCACGAATCGCGCATCGTCGATGGATGAGTTGTGGAATGCCCAGGACACGGGAAGCTGCGAGCCCAGTCGGATTGACGTGTTGCCTGAGATGAAGACCCACTCGGAAGGACGCAATGGAGGTAGGTTCGCGGGTAGCGTGACCGCCATGCGATCCATCTTCTGGATGCTGGCCTGGTCGAGGTCGATCATGGACAGCAGCGTCGTCATGATGCCTTCATCCATTTCATCGTACAGTTCAGCCCCGCCTTCCTCTATGCTAAGATCCCGGTCTTTCTGGGTATGTTTGATGTGCGCCAATGCGATCGCGCACGCAGGCGCCATGTCTGGCCCCGCTGTGACGGAGAGCCGAATGAGTAGACTGATGACGCCTCGTGTGACCAAGTTGTCTAGCCCTAGGTTCTTGCAGGATGTAACGTTGTACAGCGTCAAGATCGCGTTCTTGCTCGTCTCTTTGCTGCTGTTGTTGAGCGTGATCGCTCGGATGATCGGGATGAGGTGCTCGTGCTCCATCAGTGGCGAAAGGCACTCCAATGACGTCGAGAGGGACCGCAGAATGATTGTACAGAGCTCAGCAAGCTCAGGTGGTGCCTCAAGTGGCGTAGCGTGTGTAGCATCGTCAGTTGCATCAGGTAAGGGAAGCACTGCACTCGCGATGACGTCCAAGGCCCCGTCATTCATCACCGTGAGTGCTACCTTATCACATCGTGCTAGTTGACTGAGCGCGTAGATGCAATGCAGCATCGTCGCTGGCGAACAGTGAGGCGCGACAGCGCGCAACACTTTCACTGCGCCTCTCGTGGCGATATCGCTCAGGTCCTCAGGGTCTTCACACAGGATGGCGATGATCTGCACGCACACGTCAACCACAGGAATGGAAATTGGGTTGCGAGAGAACACGATCTGGAGCACGTCGATGACGTCTTTCTGGAGCATCACTTTGCGGTATCGCAGGTGGTGCGTGAGGTTGCAGAGCGTCTGAGCACACCCCAGCAGCACATCTTCCTCTTCGCTGATGGAGAACAACCGAATGATCGGCGCGATCGTCGCAGACTCCTCTATTCGGTTGTGCAGCGTTGGCACACACGAGATATTGCAGAGTGCATTCAAGCCAAACAGGTTTTGCTGGCTGTCGTCGGATGTAATCATCTTCACCAAAACGTCCACGAGATTGTTGGCGGCCATGGCTTCACAATTGGAGCGTTGAGACGACAGGTAGCAGAGCACGGAGGCGCAGTATCGCATTGTAGGAGGGTCATTATGCTCGGCGAGGACGAGCATCGCCACCAGCGCGCCGCCTTCGACGAGTTTGGTCTCGTTCCCTGGCTTCATCGCAATGTTCGTCAAGCAAGCGGCAAGACGGCGGTGGATATCCTGATTGCTGAATTCCATCTCGCACATCTTTGTGATCACCTGCGCGACGTTGATCTCCATTAAAATATCGAGCATCGTGGGGTCACAGGACAAGTTATACAACACTGTCACGCACAGCGACCGGATCTCGACGCTTTCGAGCCGCGCGAGCTTGACCAGAGCGTACAAGACGCCTTCCTTGATGTGCGCCATTCGATACTCGTCGTGTGTGAGCAGGTTATACAACGCGCGCGCACAAATCTCCTTCGTCGAATCGCTGTTGATCCGCAGCAGCGAGTTCACGATGAAGTCCGGGACCGTGCCTTCTTTCCAGATATGCCGCGACCGCTGGTTTCTCTCGACGGCCAAGTTGCACAGCGTCACTGCGGAGTAAATCTGAATGTCCTCAATCCCGCATCGCATCATCAGCGTCAGCGCCGGGTATAGTTCGGGGCACTTCGTGAGCGTTGGACGGAACGACGCGTTCGACGCCAGTTTCGAGAACGCGATCGCGCACGTCAGCGTGATGTTGGCATGGGGCGAAGCTGACAAGTCAATGAGCATCGACAGAATCGGCGTCTTCTCCAGCGCCTCCGCCGCGAGGTTGCACGACGCCGTCGAGCAGCAGAGCAGCGTGTCCTTGTTGCTCGAGTTCATGAGCTTCCGGATCAACCGCACGCAGCCATCGTCCACCATGCGGACGTGGGAGTCGACATCGAACGACAGATTCGCGATAATTCCAGCACATTGTTTCACCAGCTCTTCGTTCTTTATGGGCCGCTGGAAGATGTGGAACAGGATCTTCACGACATCCACATGGAGCAGCACCTTGCGGCTTTCTTCAAAGAACGCGAGGTTGAAAAGACAGCCGATGGCGCATTCCTGGCTGCGAAGCAACACGACGGGGGTCTTATCGTTGGCGTTGACTGGCGTCTCGTCTTCTACTTCATCGCCATCCTTGTTCACGACAAACTTTTTGCACAGTCTCGTAATCGCTTTGATGATGTCGTCCTTCAACAGAAAGCTATGCAAGCTCTTCTCGCAAGAAAGGTTAAAGAGCGCATTCGCACACAGTTCCTTCACTTTGTCATGCGAAGACATCGACAAGCGTGCCAGTACAGCAGGCGTGTTGCTTTGCATCAGCTCTGAGCACGTCGCGGGGTTCACCATCAAGCTACAGAGCGACACGATCGCATACTGCTTCGTCAGAGCGCTCGATTGGTCCAGGAAGTGCAGTAGAAGCGACACGACACCGAATCGCCCCAACAGCGAGTGGCTGTCGGACGTGGACGCTATGTTTGACAAGCTGAGCGCGATACTCTCTTGGATCGATTCATTCGCCTTGTCCCCCATCTCCACCAACTGGACGACTGCGTCGCTGAGCACCAGGTTCTTTAGCGACGCTGGGTACGACGAAATATTCGCAATCGTGAACGCGCATTGCTCACGGACGACATCGTTCTCGTACTTAAGCAGATCTTCCAGGCATTCGAGGATCCGCACTTGGCTCAGCAGCTCCAGATTGGACTGGAAGCCTGAGAAGTTCGAGAGTGCGGTCGCGAGGTGGATCTTCACGTCGGCGTTGCTTACACTCTGAGAAAGTTCACAGATATTGTCCAGAATCCCATCTTCGACCACTTTTCCACGCGGCCCATTCAGCAGGGACAAGTTACAGATCGCTTCGGCGGAAAAGCTGACGCTCGCGTGCTCTTTTCTCGTCGAGATCTTGAGGATCGTCTGCACCACGCTTTCCGCTACAGCTGTCCCAGAGTACGACGCAATGTTGATCAACGCCTTAATACACGCTTCCTTGGTATTATAGTCAGGCGAGTTCAGCATCGAGATGATTGCCGACACGCAGCCCTCTTGGACAAGCCGCAACTGACCGTTGCGCTCGTACGAGAACCGGCACAATGCCATGGACGTGTTGCGTCGAATCTCTTCGTGCTGGGCCTTGGCAAGCTCCAGCAGTGCGAGCAGAACACCTTCTTCGATCATCTTGAGGCACAGGGACGACTCCCATGTCAAGTTCAGGATCGCTGCCGCGCAGAATTTCTTCACTTCGATGTCGTCGAATACAGAGAGTCTGCTGATCGCCTGCATGCAGCCTTCGGACACCATTTGCTTCTCGTGGCCGCAATGGGTCGTAAACTGCAAGCACATGGTAAGAAAACAAAGCAGCAAAATGGTGAGCTGGTTAAGACAACTAGCATCCATTTTTGCCCAATTGATTGACAATCTCGCTTACATGATAGATGCTGAACGCACACTCCTGTTTGAGGCGCACTTCTCGGGACATGGTGTTTCCCAGGTCCAGCTCATCTTGGCTTTTCAAGTGGATGTCTTCTTCATCCTCATCTTGGTTCAGGTCGTGGGTGCTGTCGCTTGACTTGTTGAGCCCACCTTCCATTGCCAAACCCGGTTTCTGGAAGCGCGACAGATAGATCATGCCGTCCTCATAATCCCCGCGCTGGCTGAACAAATCTCCAGAGTACTCACTGAAGATGTGCTCCTTCTTGGGTCCATGGGTCTGATTCACGCGCACTAAAATGGACTTTGAGCGCGGTGACTCTACTGCAGTCATTGACGACGCCTTCCTCGCTGGAGCTGTCGGCGCCATCGGGACGACTCCCCCTGCATATTGCGAGCCATTGTTCCCTGACGGTGGACCAACTGCAGACGCGTTGCTTTCCTCGCGGTTCTCTTGAGGAATGATTTTCGTGTTGATATGCCGATACAGCGTTCGTACGAGGTCTTCTTTCGTGGTGTGTGTCTTCCAGAAATTCCGCTGGCGGTGCAGCTTCCAGTGTTTCACAAGCTCCTTGAGCTCTTCGAAGCGGATCGGGGCCGCTGCGGGGTCGCGCTGCCGCGGGAACAAGTCAAAGCGCGTGAGGTACTCGCGAAGTACTTCGAGCTCCTTGTCGCGCTCGAGTTCTTCGAGCAGATCGTTCGTATGCCGAGCATTTTGCGACAGGCGGTGACTCATTTCTCGTCGACAGATCGGTGTGCTGAGTACACGGCCGACGGGATCAGTATCTCATCCACCTTCTTCCTCTTCTCGCTCTCAGCTCTCTTGCGCCTTCCAGAGCGCACGTGACGGCGTCAAACCTCCAGTTCTAGCCGCTTTTCTGCTTCTAAATTGGTTTGAGGTCCGTTTCATGCCCAAACGCGTATTTCTTGGCCTTGTCGACACTAAACTTGGGAAATGGGGATGGCTTATATATAGACGAAAGCCTGCTAAGCAAGCAGCTTCTAGTCTGCGCACAACTGGATCGGCCGAGTTGAGGTTCCGAATCGCTTGGTCGTCAAGAATGGCGTTAAAAAGCTACCACAAGGAGACATTGAACGGTTAGTAAGTGTGTCTATGTCGGCGCGAATGCGGCTATTTCGTGATGCCTACCTTGCGATGTTGCTTCCGTAGACAACTGGTACGAAGAACGAGCCGCGCCGTTGAATGGAGTTCTTCCGCGTGACGTTCCTGTAACTGTAAGTGGTACCACTCTAATACCTCATCTCTTGTGTCCAAGCGGTTCACCTTTATTGTTTCTTTTTTCGCGAATGCAGAACCAGTATGTGACTACGACCGGCACCGACTTCAATGGCGCGCGTTCACTTGTCCAAGTTAGTGTTCACACCATGCTGCACTTCAGGTTACCCCTTGCGTTTGCTGATCTGAAGGAGTGCTGCTTTTCTCCTTTGTAGAGACACAAGCCCCGGATAATAAGCGATCACAATATCGATCAGGCGATGCGACAGACTTCCGGGGTATCGGAACGCGGATTCCGGTCTCCGATTCCGCAGCCTGACCTTGACGCCGAGAGACGATATCTGGATTCGACGCATCGCACATCTTTCATCAACCATTTCCCGAGCAACTCTCCACATCGTGGAAATGCAAATGCGCTGGTTCCTGCCGGGGGTGTTGGCGGACGGGCCGTTGAGCGTGGCAAAGCAGCGTCTGGCGCGATGGGAGAGGTCTTCAGAGTCAATTCGGAGCCGCAGAAGGATACGCGCGCGCAGCGTTCGTGGTTGTACTCTATGGATCCTATGATTGTCGCGATGCAGAACAAGGCCGACCACGCGAATCACAATCCTGAGAGTAAAGCAGAGCCAAAAGAAGCCAAACCAGAACACTATAGGCGTCAAAGTACCTCGATTACCACCATTCCACTTCACCACACAGGGGTCTTTGTGGACGATTAAGGCACGACGAGGTTAGCTTTAGCTACATGCTATCTATGCTCGTTCGATTGGCACCTACATTGAAAGACAATAAATCATTTTTATACCACTTGCTGCATTTCGGGTGCCATATTATCTTTCGCTTTATGCTTGTGTGAAGCACAGACGGTAGCACTCCTACGAACACACAAAATAAACGCTCGAGCGTCAATTAGTCGTACAAGATAAGGTATTCAGGCAGGCAGAGAGCAGCGCGACGTACCATGAACTCTTCTTGAGTCATGTTCAGGAGATCGTTATCGTCCACCGACACGAGTCGCTTTATTGTACCATTGACCTTGATCTCGACATCGTTGCCTCCGTTTTCGTCATCTTCACACCATTCCCACTCCACATCCTCCAACTCTTCTTCGTCCATCACATCGCCATTCATTTCCGCATCCCATCCTTGCTTGTCTACTTGCACCTGCACTTCCTCGTTGTCGTCATTTTCTTCGTTGTACCGTTCCAGCTCTGCCATGTACGCCTTCCTGAATGCTTCTTGGCGCTGCTCTTCGGTCATCTCCGTTTGGTTCAGATCTTCCATGCTCTGCATGTCTGTAGAAAGTGGCTCCTGCTCCTCTGCGGCAGCAGCTGCAGCAGCGGCAGCAGCTTGATGCTTTGCAGCCATGTGGCCACTGATAGAGCTTCCCATGAGGAACTCGGGGAGGGCACGAGGGCCCTTAGCAGGTCGGTCTGTGACATCATCCTCCTGCAATTTTTTCCCATCCATGTGAGCCACAAATCGCCACAGTATACCGTAAGTGCAGCACCATGTCTTACCGCTTTTCGCTTCCTGTCCATCAGGTATTCGTCTTCAGCATGGTCGTTCCCAGCGATATCGACAATAATCTCTTGATCCTAATGTTATGTGCACAACAATTTTCACACTATCCAGTCTTGCGAACACACACCCGCAGAACAAATAAAGCAAAGTGATCGTACCTGCGCTCCATAAGGATACAAATATGACTGGCTGTTCTTGCCATCCGCTCCTCCGCGGTTGCCGTTCGCACCTCCGCCGTTGCCACCTCCACCGCCGCCTGCTCTACCGCCCCCTGCGGCTCCAGCTCTGACGCTATTGCCACCGAGACCCGCCGCACGATTCTCACTTGGCAAGTTCCTGTTGGAAAGTAAACCAACACACATACCAAGACAAAACGAAAATGTAAATGTTTGGTCAGTCTCGTCCACAGACTTGTGGACACAATTCAGAATGAATGAAGTGACGAACGTTGGCAGGATGTGTCCCTCTTTGACAAAATCTCCGATGCGGCGCAACACTTCATATATGCCTTCGTGCATCCCCGCTTGCTTGTTCATTTGGTCTTTAAACTACTCACACACACACACACACAATTCAAACTCCACATCCAGGAGTTCACCATCAAGTTATCTAGTAGCCCACGTACCTTGCGCTGCAGACTCTGGATCTTCTCTAGTCTATCATTGTTGTCGCATTCCAGGAGCGGCTCGTTGCAGTGGCCGCAGCGGAATTGGAACTGGCCGGGCATGAGCAGCAGCTGCGCCTCCAGGGCCGTGTACTCGCGTCCGCAGTCGGGGTCCTTGCACTGGAAGGTCTGCCGCTCGATCTCCAGCTGCTCGCTGTCCTTCAGGTGCTCGTGCATCACGTAGAGACGGTATTGCACCACATCCACAAAGTATTTGTAGTCAATGTACCAATACGATGTGGACGAACTGCCCCCCAGCCGCTTGTCATTCAGCACCTCCCTGTACGCCACAGGAAGGAAACACGGATGCACTTAGTACAGCGACAAGGGCTTTCGTTGTGGCTCAGACCTGCATAATATATAGGCGCGCGTACTCGCAGACGAGGTGGTCCTGGTGCAACTCATTCATGATTTTGCGCACTTGACGCGTCTGGAGGTTCACGGCGCTGCCCATTTCGTCATCCTATTCAGCCAAGAGCGAAAGATTCAGCGTCAAGAACCACACTATCGGCATCAGCGTATTATTAGGGATAAATAAGCATGGAATACACGAATGCGGGAACGATTTCGCACCTTTAGGAACTTTTCGCGGATGAGTGCGCGCAGCACGACGACGTGCTCGTCCGAGTAAAACGCTCTATTTCCGCGACGCCACCAGTAACAATACGCAGAGAGGGAGAGAGAGAGGCACGAATAGGATCAGCACAGGAGTCTCTCCGCGTCTTATTTATTGTTAACGGCCCTGCACAGTGAGTGGGGTACGTACTGGCCCACAAGATGCACGAGCTTTTCCACGAGGCCCGCCATGCTGTCGTTTCTCGCGGCATATACCACACTGAGTCAAACAACACAAACAGATAGAACAACCACCTTCTGGCTTGCGCTCAAGGACAAATACTTACCAAGTGTTATTTAACACCTACATACATAGTGGATAACATATGTTTGTCTTCGGTTCGTATTGGTGGTTTGGTTAAGCGGTTTCTTCACTAAACGGTTTGCGGTTAGCGGTGGCAAGCGAGGACACGCAAACGTAACCCCGATCTTGGCTGTTCTCTGTTCTCAAGCTCACGTTGAAGCAAACACCTGGTTACGCGATGAGCTTGGCGTGGGTCTCATAGAGGCCTTTGAAGTACTTGACCGTCTTCACGCGCAGCTCCATCGTCGCGTCTTCGTCACACACTACGTGATATGCCTATCGGTCAGTCCACACAAGCCACATAAGCAGAAAGAGTCTGCAAGCGCAAGCGTACCGATGCAGGCCTTGGGGTGCATCTGGATCATCGACACGGTCCACATGTGGTTCACGCCCTCCTCCACGACCTTGTAGAGCGCGTACGCCTTGGCCATGCCCGTGATGATGATCAGCACCTCGCGCGTGTCCATGACGGTGCCCACGCCCACGGTCAGCGCCATCTTGGGCACCTGCTCGATGGAGCCGCCGAAGAAGCGCGAGTTGGCCACGATCGTGTCGTACGCGAGCGTCTTGACGCGCGTGCGCGACGTCAGCGACGAGCCCGGCTCGTTGAACGCGATGTGGCCGTCGGGGCCAATGCCGCCGAGGAACAACTCGATTCCGCCCGCAGTTTGGATCTTGCGCTCGTACTAGAACAGTTAACCGGCCGAGTGACTCATAGGTACAGCAACATACAAAACAGCGAGAGCATGACGTACGTCTTCGCATTCGCGCTCTAGATCGGGCGCATTACCGTTGAGAATGTGCACATTCTCGCGTCTATGTGCCATTTACACACACACACACACACATATATATATATATGATAGTACGATTAGCGTCTTCATCGCGTGGACATCCACATACCCAATGCCTTACTTGATGTTGATATGCTGGAAGAAATTCGTCCACATGAACGCGTGGTAGCTCTCCGGGTGCGTCTCAGGCAGGTTCACGTACTCGTCCATATTGAACGTCACCACGTGCTCAAAGCTACAAAGAAAGAACATACGCATCGCTCAACACATCAGACGATCGCCACGCATGCATGCGCTCCTATCTTCTCTCTTACCTGAGCGTCTTGGCCTGATGAAACTCGACGAGCTTCTTGTACGTGAGCAGCGGGGAGCTGCCCGTGGGCAGTCCCAGGACGAACGGCCTGTCCGCAGTCGGCGCAAAGTCCTGGATGCGCTTGCGCACGTAGGTGGACACCCACAGCGCCACGCGCTCCGCCGAGTCCTCAATGATCAGTCTCATCTTTGGGCTGCACTTTGCCTCTCGTATGGTGGATCTTCTTGTGCTGCTTCGCACGTATGCGACAGTCGCGAATCGTCGCGTCTACAGGAGGGGCGGCCATTCTGCACCAGGCATTCTTCGTCATTCGCGGCTTTCTTCAGCCAAATGGACAGCGCCGACATGAGCGCTTCTCTTGCGGCGACGCCCTCGACATCCGTGCGCGTGCTCAAGATTGAGAACGTGCGCGTGCTTCGACAGGGCAAACTGCAGCGCACGAGTCTGTGGGTGGTCGACGGCAAAATCGCGGACCCGCAGACGCGCTTCTGGACACTGAGCACGCAGCAAGAGCTCGCGCCGCACGCAGTGATCGACGGCCGCGGCTGCATCGCGTCGCCAGGTTTCATCGACATCCAGCTCAATGGTGGCTTTGGCCACGACTTCTCGAACCCGGACATCACGGAGCAGCAGATCCTGGACGTCGCGCAACGGCTCGTGGCCACGGGGGTGACTGCGTTTTGCCCCACGCTCGTGTCATCGAGCGCTGATGTGTACAGCAGAGTCGCATCCAAGTACATGCGCACACACAACGCACACACCAGGAAAGCCGCTAACATGCTCGGCTTACACCTCGAAGGACCGTTCATTAGCACGGAGCGCAAAGGCGCGCACAACGAGAGTGTGCTGCTTGCACCCGTGGACGGCATCGTATCGCTGGAGCAGCGCTACGGAGCGCTCGACAATGTCGCGATCATCACGCTCGCGCCAGAATTGGAAGGCGCGATGGACACGATTCAGGCTCTGAGCGCAAAGGGGATTGTTACCAGCGCGGGTCATTCTGTCGCGGACGTTAATACGGCCATCGAAGCGGCTGATCGCGGTCTTACCATGCTCACGTAAGTGGGGTAGAATATCTGGATGTGGAGGCAATGCCGTGGGCCTGTTCTGATATCTTGTACTATGACAGCCATGTCTTTAACGCAATGGGTCCGTTCCACCACCGCGACCCTGGGCTCATCGGGCTGCTGGGACTGACGCACAATCGACCGTACTACGGGCTCATACTTGATGGCCTCCACTCGCACCGGACGTCAGCGCGCATCATTCGGAGCTGCCACCCGGAGGGTCTCGTGCTCGTCACGGACGCTATGGCAGGCTTAGGTCTCGCACCGGCCGAGTACGTTCTTGCCGGCGAGCGCGTCGACGTAAAGAAGAATGGCGCTTTTCTTGTGGGCACAGACACCATCGCAGGTAGCATCGTGACGATGGACTCGTGCGTCCGAACGCTCATCGAGTACACTGGCTGCAGCATTGAAGAAGCCCTGGTAGCCGCGTCGACGCGTCCGGCGCAGGTACTTGGAATCGCGAACCGAAAAGGAACTCTCGAATTTGGAGCTGACGCGGACTTCGTTCTGCTGAACGACGACCTCCACGTGCTGCACACGTACATCGCTGGAGAGCTCGTGTTTGATGCTTCTACCCTGCACTAGGTGGAGATACTACAAGAAAATCCCTGTCTTCGATC
Organism: Globisporangium ultimum DAOM BR144; assembly: GCA_000143045.1. Taxonomy (NCBI): domain Eukaryota; phylum Oomycota; class Peronosporomycetes; order Pythiales; family Pythiaceae; genus Globisporangium; species Globisporangium ultimum. The sequence goes on from GL376560.1 coordinate 822,622, forward strand.
TGAAAAATAATATTAAATGTCAAATTTACCGTTTTCTGGCGTTGAATCTCCTTGCGTCTACCATGTGAAGTGCTGGTGGTCAGCTTCATCGCCCTGATCAACCTTGTCTTCGTCTTCCGCATGCTTGATATGACGCTCCGGATGGGACCGCCACATCACTTGACGACCCTTGCGCTTCTTGGGCGCCTGCATGCTTCTCTCCATTGACTTTTTCATGCGCTCTTCGTACATTTTCTGCTGTTGCGAGATACGCTCTTGACGAACCCTCTCGCGTCGCTCTTTCTCCTTTTCCTTCTCGGCCTTGGCGACATACTCTTCCGGCATTTGCTCAATCGCACTCAATAGATCTTCCAGGCGAGCTTCAAGATCTGTGAGCATATACAGAGTTGACGAGTTTGTCTCAGCTTCGAAACCACATCGTTTGTAGACCTCAAGTACTCGATCTTGAAGCTCTTTCAGCATCCGCTCTTGCGCGTTTTCACCTGTTCCACCTTGCGACCGTTGGCGCAGTTGGTTAGCTTTCGTCTCTTCTTGTTCAATCTGAAGCTGGAGCTCGTCGATGTTCTGCTTCAGCGCCTGAGTCTTCCGATCCATCGTCTTCTTGGTCTCCCGGAAGTTCTGCTTGAGCTCTTCCAGCGTTTGCTCGGTTTCCTGGCTGTTTTGAATTAAAAACAAATTGCTTTCTTCTAGTGCCGTGAAAATGTCAAGAAGTTGTTGCGGGTGCTGGAAGTACATGGGGATTTCTTCACCACTGCTTGTTAGAGCCATGTGGTCCAAATTCGGCATCGGCGGGACAATGATCTCCTTCGATTTCGATGATTTCTCTGGTTTCTTTTTGTTGTTGCTCTTCGTATCCTTCTCAGGCCGATCCTTCTCTATTTTTTCTCTCTCTTCAATTTCGGCGAGGGTTCTTACCTTTTGAACCTCCCACTCGGCTAATATCTTGTCTTTGCGTTTCTGAAGTCGCTGCATTTGGCGCTGGCGCTTCGTATCAAGCTGCTCCACTTCGTACTCTGGTGGTGTGAGTTCGTCCAAGAAGGCTTTATACTGCAGACAATCTTGAAGCTGCTCCGTCAACTTTGACATGTCACTTTGCACCAACTGAATCTGCTGGTTGAGCTTCTTAATCTCTTGAACCTTATCCGCTTTGGCCTTTGTCTCTTTTTCTGCTCGCTTGATTGCCTCGTGCGCTTTTTTATCGTTCTCTTTGAGGAAAGTATCGAATCGAACAGCGTCTTCTTCGAGCATGAGCTCACTTTTCTTTAGCGCTTCCTCTTTTAGTTGCGCTTTCTCTTCGAGCTTGCGGATCTCTTCACGTTTCGTGTCAAGCGACATCTGAACGAGAAACATTTCGCGCTTCTTGGAGATAAAGTCTGCCATATTCTCCTTTTCACGAAGTCTGTCGTTCGAGATCGCAGCTGTTGCGGCTGCTACAAGTCCCCGAGTTTGGCGGGACTGCGAGGACGTGTATGCGTCCAAATCGGTCAGCTGTAGCAGGAAGGAGAATCCGTTTAGTCACAACCAAACTGCAAAGTTTACTAGTAGCAATTGCACATTACCATATCGTCTGATCGAAAACGCCTGATGTTTCCGATTTTCGATGTCATCGTGGATTTTTCATAGATTTTCTGTGAGGCATTTTGACTCTTTTCCTGCTCGTACAAGTCCACAAAACGTTGACATTTTATCAGCGAATGCTTTATCAGACTAAAGCAGTACTTATGATGGAGACTTCTATGAGTACCTCTTCTTTCCGCTGTTTCTCTGTTTCTCGCATGCGGAAGACCTCTTCATCGGAGGGAAGCGTGAAAGGATTCGGCTCAGGCGTAATGTGCTCTACTCTCAGTGTCACAATTTTGTACGTAAGTTGCACAAAAATTTTGCATAAACAACGATAGCGCCTCGCACCTGTAAGTGATCTAGGCTTGTGCATCTCGAGCTTCTAGCTTCCAATTTGCTTCAACGCGTTCAAGCTTTGCCTGCTTGTGGGAGCTAGCTATCCGTTTGACTTGCCTGTCCAAGTTGAACTCTGTGCCTGCGAGACACACTTTATGCTATTCCAGCCACACTGCCGACGCGTTATAAATACACGTGGGCGCATCCGAAACGCCACCACAGCATCCGGATGGGCGAATGTGATCAGCTGAAGTCAAGCAGACACATATATGAGGCAGGAGCTCACTTCTGCTACATCATTTCAGTCGGTCAGATCTGCAGCCATGATGAGCCCACTAGAAGACCACGATCCTTCACCGACGCACATGGAGCCCAGTTCCGGGCAGACAACTAGTCTCGAAGAGCGCGAAATGGTCTTTTATCGGCGTCCAGATATCAGCATCCGACAGCTATTTTTTCAACCGCGAAGAGGAGAAGAGGCACCAAGGAAGGACCCAGTTGCAGCACCTCCTGTCCAATTGCTGGGACTCGACGGGCAATCGTATCTTGGTATCCCTGCTGTTCGCACTTCGAAATCGCGAGGTGGTGGTGCAAATGGAGGACCAAGCGCACGAGCGGGGGCTTCATCACCAACCCCTGCCACTCGAAATGACAATTTAGCGAGGGTAAATGCACTTCTTACTGTTATTTGCGATACACTTTCCACACGACTCATATTTTGTTTCTTGGCTTGGGCTCTGCTTCTGCTATAGCTGCTTGTCACGACTAATCCAGTGCACGATGCCCAGAGCGACGCCAGGATACATCACCTTCAGGTACCTACGAGCCATGTGCCAGTTCTAATAGCCTGCATTGAACCGAGACAAATGAATATCCATCTACCTCTTTGGTTCCAGCTCGCTATGCTGGGTTCTGCGATTTTCAATGTTGCGCTGACGATTGCGCTACTCTTTCCGGACGGACGAGGTTTGCTATTGCTTTCCACATGTCTACATTGCCAAATATCCTAACACTGATGTCATACCAATGTGCAGATGCCTGGTATAATGCGGATGCGTTTTCATCCGAATTCGGGAGCGCCAATTCTCAGCGTGTCCAATCACTTCGCCCGACGCTGATGGCTTTGGCTGCGCTTGTCAATTGCTTTGGCGTGGTATCCGTATTCCTCAGACATGACACGCTTCTCGCTCTTTACGTGTTCGGTGAGTCATCCGGCTTTTTCCTCCTGCTCGTGACTGATTGCTCCCTTCTTTTAACATGCGGTGCATCCATTACCTGTTAGTGTTGATCTGTTCTGATGTCTTGTCGATGGCACTGCTACTACCCCATATTTTTTTCTTGATCCGCTTCATGTTCGACCTGGTGTTAATATTCATAGCCAATGAGGCACGGGGGCATTTGGTACGTGCACGAATGAAGAGTATTGAGACGTTCATCCAACTATTGCTTTCAAGTTGCTAATGTAATTGCTAACCTGTGTAGGAGCACGCGTGGTTTGTCACCAACTTTCATCGTCTTCGCTTCTGATTGGAGGGTCTGTAAAAAAGCTGACGATTTATTCACGAGGAGCTTGCATTTTGAGTTGCCAGTGTTGTGATTGCATCACGTAAATCAAAACGCTCCTCTTTCCAGCCGTATTGCGTTGGAGTCAGCTTCACCACAACGTGTAGCGGAATATTGCTTTCGAAAGTTTTCGAGAGTCGGCGGCCAAGAAGATAGCCGTATAAAACCTATTGACATACAGACATCGCACACAGTGTTACGATTCGCAACGTAATTTTCTCATTGACAACAACGCAACGAACCTCCAAGTTTAACAAATGAGACACCACCATCGTTGGTTTTCGTTGGCGTTCTAGCTCAATCACAAATGAAGAGAGGCGCTATGTGGAGGTTATGATTAGCATAGATAACTCAGGTTGCAACCAGAGAGCAGCAAGAGATCCCATCTCACCCGAATCAAGTCTCCGAGAGACTCGCCGCCATGCAGTCGGTAGTTAAGCGGATCTTGGTAAAAATCGGTCCATATTTTACTCATACGCTCCTTGATTTCGCTCATTGGCATGTTGGCGTACACGCCTATACTCACGCATAGCACGATGAATGCCAAATCTTAGCGTCGTGATCATAATCTACTGTCGCGAATATAGTTTACGCACCTGAATCGACGTTATTCAAAGCACTCATGGGATGGTAATCCACACCAAGCCGATTGATAGTTTGCAGAGCTCTTGGAGTCGTGCTGTTTCAACCAAAAACATCACGCAGCATCGGTAAGTTTTCACCATGCTGCCTTCTTGACATATTGACCAGCTGCTGTACCTTGTGTAGACACGGAGATCCTTCAGAGACGCATCGTTTGTCGAGGAGAGATCATTATCGAGTGCCTCTTTCAGATGACGAACAAATCTTTCACCCAGATCGCTGAGCTTCATGGTCGGTATCCCATCGACTAGAGACTTGAGCTCGCGATATGACTGAGACGATTCTCCGTCCGTTTCGAAATGCGCAGGTCGACAGAGGTAAATTGGTCGGTCACTAAAGCCAATCACGAGGATGAATAACGGTAAGATGACTCCGATGAATCATATATCAAGCAAGAGAGAAAAAAATACAGGCGACTACGTACATGATGTGCACGCTCATAAGAAACGGCACAAGCATATGTGCCATGTTGCCGTAAATATGGTTGCAGATCACTTTCGATTGCATGTTGATCAGTTTGACATAGCTGAGCTCATCGTTGTCGAGAGGTTCGTACACGCTCTCGTACTTTTCGATACGCTTTCTGCTCATTTTCATTTGTGACAACGTTAAATTAGCAGCTTTATCCAGCCAGACACCGTATGATCTCTTGTACTGGTCAAAAGCCCTTAGGGCAAACATACCGAAGATCCGCCATAGCGTCCTCTAACTCCATGTCTTTATAGTCGGGTGAATTGGTCACTTTCTGTATTAAATTTGTCTCAAGCACCTGGTAAACACACACATAAGAAAGAGGAGATATTTGTTGGTAGCTTAAACCGCTAAGTGTTAAGAAAGTGCTGTGCATTGTTACCTGAGCATTGTTGCAGATACTTTCCAAGAAGATGACTTTGATGTCGGACGAGAAACGGTGACAACGACTGATCACTTCCACTCGCCGATCGTTTGTCGTGTTGGTCGCATCGAAGATCGCGACTTCGCCACCACCTCCTAACAAGAGTTAAAGCCCCGATTTTCATACAATTAAAACGGCTTCCGTTGCTTTCAATGAACGCAATGCTTTTCCACATACCTAGCCATTCCAACGCCATGTCCAAGGCAGCGTACGCCAGCTCTTCTCGCTGCTGCTTAGCAGCAACATTCTGCGCGTCAAAGAAGTCGTAGCTCTGCTTGCCCGTCGACATCTTTCTACGCAACGAGCCCACATTAAAGATGTTCGCGCGCACGCCAAGCCTACGCCAACGCAAAGAAAACAACAGCTAACGTCACGCTCATCCATTCTCTGCACCAAAACCACGCAAAAAAGCGTCCTCAACGCCTTCATACCACGACAAAAAGTTTTTGATTTTGTGCGAGATGAACGACTTGCCGCTGCACGCATTCGCACAGCTTTCATTCGTTAGACACTTGCTCAGCGCATCCATTCCTGTCCACGCAGCTTCACCAGCGTCAACCAGTATATATAAAACAGCCACCTACCGCGCGGGCAGACCGACCATCACGAGCACCACTTTCTCATCGTTGAACACCTCCCTGCCGCTCTCCGATTGCCGCCGCATTGCCATTCTCCAGTGTGCTCTCGAGTGCAACAAAACACAAGGGAAACTTCAACTCAAGCTCGCTCGCTCGACTGATCGGATTGGACTCACTTAAGTACGAATCCAGTTGGCTGTTCTCTCGCGCTGCTTTAAATTGGCTGCACTTACTTGTCTATGGCCTCGGAAGTAAACACCATCGGGGGTGCTTCATAGGAATATGAACATGCATCTAGCAGCATCACATCATAGACACGCATTATATACGCGCATATAGCATATCGCCATCCACACGACGGCGCTCGTTCCTCATAGACGCCTGGCAGTGAATTATTGACCGCCTTGCTCTTAATTACAATCCTACAGCAGCGCAGTAGGTACTCTCCGTTGACTTGTGAATATATATTGGAGAGGGGTGAAGCTGTCTTCAATGTTTCGGCGTGTCGTGCGAAGGTCGTGTGAAGGTCGTGCGAAGGTCGCTTCCTCAGGCACATAGGCAGGAGCGCCGTTTCATTGGTAGAAAAGCCGGAAAACCAGCTGTGGGTAGGGAGGGGGCGGTGTTGTGCGCGAACCGCATCTCTCGCCTCTCTCTCTGCCTTATGAGCGCGCCACTGTGGGTTTGTGGGAAAACGAGGTCGAAGCCAGCGCGCGCGCGGAATCGGCGGAAGAACCCTCGGCATTCCTTCCACGGAAGCACTTGGCACACGTTACGCGGCCCTGCGCACCCGCCACGTACGATTGACCTGACGACTCTCTCTGTCTGTTAATAGGCGCAAACAGGAAGGGGGACGAACGAGTAGAAGAAGAAGAAGAAGAAGAAGAAGAAGGGAGGCGCCGACAAAGGAACAGAAAGAAAGAAAGAAGCAGCCCCGCCACAGAGATGTACGGCGCGATGGATGCGAATGCGTCGGTGTCGCCCCCACCCCCACCTTCTACGGTTCCAGCAGCGCCGCCGATGACGAATGAGGAGATGTTCGCGCACCAGCTCGATTTGCACAAGAAGATCCAGGAGCAAATGCAGCAGCAGTTGCAACTGCAGAAGGAGATGAGTCTTCAAATGGGGCAGGCGCAGCAAAAACAGTCGCAACAGCCCGCAGCCGTGCCGCCGCCGCCGCCCCCTCAGTCACCGCCGCAGCAGTTCCTGCAACAACCGCGCCAATCGCTCTCGGCCGTGTTTGCGAAAGTTGAGCCCGATCTCGGAGACAATGTCTTTGACATGCTAGACGACCTCATCATGATCCCGTCAGGTGCTGTCGCGCCCGAGCGCAACAGTCTCTCCAAGCAAACAATTGAAGTGAACAACGACGACGACCTCTCATCCTCGGGACGAGACAGTCTGGCGGACATTCTCGAGTCGCTCGACATGGACCTCGACGAGTATGAGATGCAAACGAATATCAACAAGAACAGCTTTGTCGGCTCGCATGCCACAACGGAAGATTCCCGCGATTCGTTTGATGACCTCGACGACCTTGACGACCTCGATTTGGACTTTGACGGCGACATGGAAGACCACGGTATCGATGACGAAGATATCGCCGCAGACGGCAGCAGTGCGTTTGATGTGGCAACCGAAGATGCGATCCAACCAGAAGACTATCTTGATATGCGTCGTTCGTCCTTTGACATGGTCGCGTCCATCTCAGGCAGTACCAGCAGCATCTCACAGAACCCTAACGGGAACATGTGCACATTGATTTGGGAAGGTGGACTGCTTGGTCTCCGTCTGCGAATGTCCCAGTCGCGAATGCTCCCTGCAGTATCAAAACTGACCGGAAGAAGTTCGATTTTTGGCATCCACTTGGTGGATATGGGCGATTTGCTAATGCAGATTGGCTCTCGTTTGACACGAGATATGGAGTTCATGGAAGCAATTGATTACCTGAAAGAAGTCGAGAAACCCTGCAAATTGGTGTTCCGTCGGCCAAACGCGGACCCGATGGCTGTAAAAGCAGTTCAGCCTCTTGTGAAGAGTGACATCGCGATGAAATTGGCCAAGAAGTTTGAAGAGCTTGCTGCTGCGGAGAACGAGAAGTCCCCTGCAGCCCCAGTGGTGAAAATGGAAGCGAAGTATGAGGTCAAGTGGCTGGACGGACCGCTTGGTATCAGTTTGATTGCGAGTAAGGACGTTCCGTACCCGCTTGTGACGAGAATCACTGGAAAGAACAGATCTCCTCAAGTTGAAGACGTGCAGCCTGGCCACTACCTTGTGCAAATTGGGTCGTACAACACTGCCGATGGTAATTTCAACACGGCGATCAAGTTTTTGCAGAAAGTCAGCAAACCTGTCTCACTGTTTTTCTGCCCTGGCAACAAGAAAATGTCGGTTCGTCCCGATGTCGGAGAAGATGAGTACGATCATGTGTGGGAGAAGAAGCAAGCGTTGGCGTTTACCGTGAAGCCCGACGTGGAAGGCAGAATGGTGGTTGCGGACCTTGGAAGCGCCAAATCGATCAAAGTGAAAGTGAAGGGAGGCCCGAACCTTGCCGCGTTTGTAAGCGCTGGAGACCGACTGGAATGGATCAACGATGACCACACCAAGGATCTGTCTTTCCACGAGGCTTTGCTGAAGCTCCGTACGGCAAAGAGACCGCTTGTTATCCGATTCAAGAAGCCACCTCCACCGGAAGCAATGGTGGCACCATCGGCACCAGTTCCAGCGCCATTACCATCGCCAGTTCACGACCATCGACTGCCACCATCTCCGAATTCGAATGCAGAGGTGTCTCTTAATGCAGCTGGGGGAAAAGGAGCGCGCAATTTTAATCCGCTGAAGAAGATAGCGGTTCTTGGTGCGTACTCCAAGGAGAATTCGATGAACAACGCCAACGGCCGAGGCTCAAGTGGTGACTTACGAAAGAGTCCACAAACTACTCCTGAGCCAGTGCAATCAAAGAAGACCGTTCTCGTGGGATCCGAAATTGAAGTCAAGAGATTGAATCAAGACTCGAGTGTTTCCCAGTTTGTACCGAAATCGTCTGCGTACTCAAACAATGCCGTGAATGCTGCATTGACTCCAACGTCGAGTGTTACGCCAACAGGTGTTACACTTTTGCCAGCCCAAGACAACAACCAGAACAACCCTGCCGAGCCTCGTCGCTCTAATGAAGGTCAAACGAAGCTGTTAAATCTGGAACTGCTGAATGGCATTCGCAAAGCACCGCTGACGAAGGCGTCAAGCGAGCCATCTGTCGCAGTGAATACGAGTGCTGAAAAGGTTGCTGCGCATGCGCCATTGAAACCTCTTACCCGAGAAACTCGCACCCCAGGCGGCGTGAAGCCTGTGGAAGAGCCCGTGGTGCTATTAACTAAGCCAAACGATCACAGTGCACCGTTGCCAAAAACCTACACTGGTGAAGAAGGGGAGATTTACGAAGTCGTTTGGCCAGAAGGTACTGCTTTGGGCTTAACGTTGCGTGTCCACCCGACCACTCGTTTCCCTGTCGTCGCACGAGTGACTGGTACAAGCAATTTGAAGAACATTGAGCACGTGTCCCCCGGAGATATCCTGTTTGCCGCAAACGGAATGGATATTGTGCCCCAGCCCAAGTTCAAGCAAACGCTGGAGAATCTATCTAAGCTACCGAAGCCTGCATTCCTGCGCTTTCGAAGAGCCCAACCTGTCGTGCTTCCGGTTGCTCGAGGGGATGAGATCGACCACTCTTTGCCGCGCGGTCCACACCTGAAGGTGGAAAACGAATACGAAATCGTTTGGCGAGAAAACGCAAATCTTGGATTGGTGTTCAGCTCGGACGCAGATGTGCCAAAGGTGACAAAGGTGGATATCGAGTCCGGAGGTCCAATCATCAGCCGAGTCACCGTTGGTGATGTATTAACGTGGATAGGGCCGTTGGACATCCACGGCTCTTCATTCCATCAGTCCATGGCGACTCTGCGCGCCGTGAAGCGTCCTGTGGTTCTCCGATTCCGGAAACGCCATCCAGGCCACCATGCATGAGTGAGTGAAACCAATTGTGTGAATGGAAAGCAAAGAAGGGTAAATGGTTGGTATAAGTAGCCCGAGTCACGAGACGACTGGGGATGTGAGAAAGAAAAAAAATGTAAGCTGTGGATTTTTTTGGGTGCGTGCGCTGCTGCGTTTATAAAAATTGAGCGTGGGTTAGTTGTAGCCTTCGTTGAAAGAACTAACTTTCAAACCCTGCGAAAGGAAAGCTGGTGTTGCTAGTGTCGACGGCGGTAGTAGTACCGATTACTACATACTGGTGGCGTGCAAGACAAGTTCAAACCGGAAAAATGACGAAGAGAACGACTACTTTTGACGCCACTGTAAGTGCTATAGCTACTGGCTGGTTCATGGACGTGCGTCCAGAAATCTATTGCGGAGAATAGTATGATACAAGCGCTTGTTTGTTTCGTGTTTCTGTTGCCATCCAACAGGAGCCAACGCGATCGCTCTTCTTCCTATTCTTCTGCTTGATGTCCGTGTGCGGACTCTTTCTCGTTCGTTCGCGTGCTGCAACAAATACTTACTTTGCCTTGCCTTGTCTTTCTCTCTCTCTCTCTCTCTCTCTCTCCCTTTCTCAATACATGCTGGTCGGAGACGAGTCGAAACGGTCGAACTGCGCGGCGAGCGCCTGCTTCTTGGTCAAGATCTCGTTGCGCGAGTTCTTGATGTCCTCCGAGACGTCCGTGACGTTGATCGCGTCCATAAAGTTGGCGAGCAGCGGCGCCTTCACGTTCGACGCCGGCACGTTCCCCGACGCGGACGCTACTTCCAGGAAATCCTCGATTGCGAACGCGTAGTGGTGTGCGATGGCGAACACGAGCATCTCGACGCAGATCACGAAGTCGTTGAGCGCCGACGCGATCTTCTGCGCGTCCCAGCAATTGGGACACCCAATGTTCCACTTCTCCGAAATGAGCCCGACCATCTCGAACAAGTTGATCATGAGCGACTGCCAGTACGTGAAGAAGATGATGGCCTTGATCGCGAGGAATTTCGGGAGCGGTCGGATCGGATGCAGCTCCTCTTTCGTGCCGAGGAAGAAGAGCACAAGGCAGTACAGCGCCCACGTCTGCGAGATCGTGAGCACGAAACTCACGTACCCGTACGACACGAGCGGGTTCAGGAACTCGCCCTCGCCGTAGACGCCCGCGAGACTCGTGATCAACATCACGATCGACGTCAGCACCTTCACGGGGATGTACTGCAGGATCCCAATCGTCGAGAGCCGCACGAACTTGCCGCCCATGGCCCACGGCTGCAGGCAACAGAACGGCACAGCGTGGTACACCTGCGGCTTGGACCGCAGCGTGCTCGCGAGTACAATCTGTCCGCCGAGAAAGTGAACGAGGAAGCAGTGGAACGAGTAGAGCGCGAAGGCCTCGTAGCAATCGCGGATCGTCTCGAAGAGCAGCTTCTGGTCGTTGAACACGAGCGCCAGGTACGACGTGAGCGCGTAGATCGGCACCATCATGAGGATGCGGATGACGTGCTTGCGGATGCCCGCCGACGGGTTGTACAGCAGGTGCGTCCAGATGAGCCAGCCTGAGAGGATGATCGACAGCAGCGTGAACGCGCCCGAGATCGCGTACGCCAGCGTCTCGAGTTGCATCGCGTCTGACTATAAGCGTAAGTAGCAGTAATAGTAGGCACTGCTGCTGCTGGTTATTAGAGTGTCTGCGGCTTGTGCTGGTACGTCACGGCGTGTGGCTCTGCTTCCTGTGCGGCACCTGGAAGTTCCCCCCTCTGCCGCTTGTTTGATGAGCCGCCACCCGCCCACCTGAGAACCCGACCGACTGACTGATATCACAAGCAAGCCCAAAACAGTAGCCCTTCTTCGGCGAAGAGGAATATCGAAGAGGAATGGCTGGAAAGGGTCTTCTAATAAGAGAATATACGGTACGCTTGATTAGGCTTCAGAAAAAAAATTGGATGCACTGTTGTCCATGTGTAAGACACGACAACTGCGGAATTGGTGGTACGACCACTTACTCTATAGTAGATGTCAATAACGATCACAACCTTTACTTTTGTGAGACTGTAGGTGCCATTCAAGTAAAATAAAACATCAAACACACGACAATCTGCGATTTGGGGCACATGTTCATCTCTGTTTTCTTCGTTTCCTCCTCGACATATCTACCTCATGCCCATAGCTCCTCGCTCTCGTACTTAACGTCTGGACGAGCTCCCCTTCGAGCTGCTGCTCTTCTTCTTCTTAGACGAACGGCGGTAATCTTCATCGTCGTCGTCGTCGTCGCGGCCTCGCTTCTCAGAGGCGTGGAGACGATCAGCGGCTTGCGCTTCGCGCTCCAGTTCGTCCCACGAAGGCGCATCCTCTTCGTCCTCCGAAGGCTCCTCGGACGAGTCTTCGTCCACGATCGACGCCCAGTCCGACTCATCCGAGCCACTCGAATCACTGCCAGACTCATCCTCGTCGCTGCTCGACGCGCTGTATGTACTATCCTCTGCTTCTTCTTCTGCATCGTCTTCATCGTCCGATCCGTCCATCTACACAACAAATTACCCATTAGCATTCATTCCCATACAATTGCAGCCATGCTCGCATCTGATTCACACCAACTTACCTTCAAGAACTCCCAGCCCGCTGGCTTTGGCACGCCATCTTCATCCGCATCCAAGTAGAACCGGTTGTCGGCCTTGATCGTGGTCATAATGCTCTTCCAGTTCAAGTTGGCCGTACCGGTCGTGAAACAAATATCAATGTCATCCAACCATTCCTTGATCCGCTCCAGCTCGTTTGTCGAGACGGCACTGATACGCATCGGTGCCACGTCAAAGTTCTTGAATATAAACACAACATCAAAGTTCTTCGACGAGAACATGACGCGCTCAAAGTGTACGTGCTCGACTTCGTCCAGCGAGATGATGAAGAACGGCATGTCGGTCAAGCTCACCAAGCAGTGCACCGAAGGCTGCAACAATACCATTTCTTTGAATGGCGTACCCATGAAACCGAGCTCACGGTACGGGATATCAAACACGACTGGCTTGCCGTATCGCTCCGACACACCTTCCATCTTGTGACAAAACTCCTTGAACGTCGTGTTCAGTTTCTCTCGCAACGCGCGCTCTCTGTTTTCTTCATCGAGCTCATCCGGGTCGTACATCGACCGACGGCGGTTGTCCAACGTCTGCGAGCCTTCAATCACTTCCGTGTAGAATTGCACGTCGTTCTGTTTCTTCTTGCCGATCATAATGTGGTTCTTCAAGTGGAAGTGGATCAGCACCACCAGTTCTTTGTCACAAGGCTGGAAGATCGCGTGCTTGATGTTCGAGTACAAAATATCCATCTTCTGGTTCTTGTTCGTCATAAAGCGGACGCCGTTCGCGTGCGCCTCCAGCGTGCCGTGGGTCTTTCTGCCCGTCACATGAGGCCGAGCAGACAAATCGATCAAGCGTGGCACACGACGATCTCTTGTCAAAATCAGATCTTCTTGAACCACGAGATCCGATTCTTCCTGCTCACGCTGTTCGCGTTGCTTCACACGCTTCTGGAGCTCCTTGATCAGACGGAACTGGTTGTTCAGGTTGTGCGCATCTGATGAACGGAACCCCAGCTCTTTGATAAACATCTTGTTTGGGAACTTGGTGATCACGTTTTGCATCGCAGGCAGCACATCGCGACCCAACGACGTGCCAGGCACGTAAAAGTTGATACGCAGATAGGTCGCCTTGTCTTCCTCAGACTTACTGACGTTCTTGATCGTCGAGATGTGGAATGGCACAGGGACGCCATTGATTGGCAGAATCACAGACTCGGCGCGCATATCTACCATCACTTGACGCTCTCGGAGCTCACTCGGGTAATCCTTTGGTCCTCTGTACGCGAGAATATTCTTCTCTCTCTTGCGATCATCAGATTTCTCGCTGTTCTGCTCCTCCAAGCGTCTCATCGCTTCCTCACGCTTGCGACGCATCAATTCGGCTTGATGGCGGTCTCGACGTTCTTGGTCCGTTTCTTTTCCTTCCAACTGACGCTGTTGGTCACGGAGACGAAGCTGCAAGACCTGGTTGCGAGTGCCCGATGGGAGGGTTTCCACGCCATTGCGAGAGCTCTTGGACTCCTTCAACTTAGATTCCGACGACGACTTCTTTGGAGCCGCTTCTTCATCCTTGTCATCGTCAATGTCGTAACGCACCTTGCTCCATCCCTTCGCGACCTTTGTGTAGTACTTGGTTTCGTCCTTCAACACAACGACCGTATCGGCGAGGAAGACGGAGTAGTTGTCCAACTTCTTCTTCTTCCGCTGCGATTCGGGGATAGGAATGCCTTGGAATCCGAACGCGACATTGAACGCCATACCCTCGACAACAACAGTGTTGTTCTTTGGCGTCAGCAGGTTGCAGGATTCGCGGAACTCCAGCCCAATACCGAACCCAAGGTTCTTGGTCAACTTGGCGAAGAGAGTCGGGTTGCGCGACTGAATAAACTTGCGCACTTTTTCTACCACCTTCGCGATGGTCTTGCCCGGTCGCAGCTCCTTCACACACATGTCGTGCGCCTCAAGAAGCAATTCGTACGACTTCTCCATCGAGCTTGACGGGTCAATGAAGAACGTTCGCCCCACATTTGAGCAGTAGCCTTTGTATCGGGCACCAAGCGAGCAAATGATCACATCGTACTTCATGTTCTCCGAGTCGCTCTGCGCACTAGGCTTCAGGTCGTACTTGCCGCCAGATTGCACAATCGGAGGGTAGCACGGCTCAATGTCCACGGGATCAATCGACACTTTGACCTTCGTCGGGTCTTCGAACACTTCTTCAATGTCGTTCGAGATCTTCTCGTGGCTCACTTTCTTTTCGTCATCGATGATCATTTCCATGTCCTCCATGAACTTGAGCTTAAAGATCTTGGTCGTCAGCGCACCGGCCCATCGAATGTTCTCCAATTCTTCTTCTTCCTTCACAGAAAGCGCGATTTCGATGCCTTTCGTCACATCCACTTGCTCGAGCTTCGTGTCGTCCAGCGCCTTTTGGAACGACGCCACCAAGTCACCCTGTGGGCTCTCTTTCGTGAGCATACCGACCTTTTCTCCGCTCTCCTTGATCGCATCCGTCAAGATCTTGTAGTTCTCCGCGTTGCCGTCGGCTTTGTTGCGCTTAAGCAGCACGAGCTTCACATCAGAGCTGTCGTTGCCGCTCAGAATCGATTCCAGCATCGTGTCTGCACCATCATTCACGTACACAACAAAACGGTTCTTCGTCAGCCACCTGTCTTTGTGCCTACCATACAGTACATACACTCCCAAAAGAACACAAACGTACATTTCTTGCCGGCCGTGAGCACGTAGAGCGTCTTGGGCGTGAACACCATGAGTGTCTCGGGGAACTCGAGGAACCCGAGCAAGAAGATCTGCAGCACCGCCGACTTGCGGTACCCGGACTCATCGGGCTGCGGTTTGCCCGCGAGCACGCAGAACGAGTCGGCATCACCCCACGTCGCGCCCCTTTTGTGGTCGGCCCACGACTTGTAGAGCGTCTTGAGGCGGCGGAAGAACACGGCGCCGTTCAGCTGCGGGAGGCCCTTGGCTGCTGGCGCCACCGCCTCGCCGTTCTCCTTCTTCACGATCACGCCGCCATTGGCGTCGCCGCTGGGCTCCTTCTTGATCGCGGGCGCCGCCACTGGCTCGCTCTTCACCGGCGCCTCCTCCATCGTTGCCGCCATTTTCCTTCCTTCCACCGTAGCGCGCCAAACCAACTATGGCAACCGTGGTTGTGGCCGAGCGCACCCCCGCCAAAAAAAAACTCTTCCTCGCCGAGGTTTTTTTGCAAGTTCCTGAGGTTTTCATGTTGTTTTGGGCTCCCTGGTTTGGGCTCCATCCTGTTTTGGTAAAAAAAAACAATCTTCAAGAAACAAAATATGGCAAAAACGGTAGACATGGAAAACTGAAGGTAATGGTGGTACCGTCATTTTGTCAAAGGTGCCTATTGTAGAGTGAGGATACCAATAGGATCCATATTGGGGATGAATACTATAACGGTTTGGTACCAAACTCGCTTTGATTAGGTATCAATAGAGATAGGTATCACAGTCTGGTATCACAGTCTGCTCGGTACTCATTCCATTTCCAGAGCTGTGATGGCGCCAATGACCATAGCAGCAGCGCGGACAAGCGCGCTCGCCACGTGCACGAGGGCGATCGCGCTGCGCCGATACACAAGCACAGCCGCCGCCACTACGACCGCCGCCAAGAAGAAGAAGAAGAAGAGCAGCAGCAGCGGCTACAGCGGCCGCGCCAACACGATCATGATCTTCGCAAGCGAAGTGCCCGTGATCGCGGCGCTCAACCCGTTCCGGCAGATCGAGGACGTGTTCTTCGACGTGTGGAAGCGCACGAACCCCAAGCAGATCGCGACGTTGCAGGAGGATCTGCAGCTGCTGCTGCCGACGCCCGAGGAGAAGATCCAGGCGATCGTGCGCGAGCTCGGCGTGGAGGCGCCCATTGCGTCGCTGCTAGATGAGGCCGCGGCGGCCGAGACGACAACCAAAGTGGCTGCCGCGAGCGCCAAGATCGCCGCGGCGCTGCCGAGCGACACACCCGCCGCCGTCAAACAGGAGGTGGTGCAGTTCGTGGCGTCTGAGATGCACAAGAGCTTTGGCGCCAAGCACGAGACGCCTGCGATCGAGCACTACGAGCAGAAGCAGCAGGTGGTTGTGCGCGAGCGCAACCTCGTGTTCTCCAAGAAGCAGCTCACGACGATCGGCGGCTACGATGTGTTTGTGGGCGGCAAGATCGACGGTAAGGCCGAGGGCAAGGTGATCGAGGTCAAGAACCGCCTGAAACGGTTCATGACCCCGCTGCCGCAGTACGACGTCGCGCAGTTGCAGACATATCTCTTCATCCTCGGGCTCCAGGAGGGCGAGCTCGTCGAGCACCTCCGCAGCGACGCCGCGCAGACGAAACTCACGAAAGTGGATTGGGATCCGCAGATGTGGGACGCGCAGATCGTGCCATTCGTCATGCGCTTCAGCAGCGCGCTCGTGCACTTTATGGGTAATGGCGACGCGCAGGCGGGCTTTTTGCAGGGCGAGGCCGGCGAAAAGAAGGAGATCATTCGCACCCACTGGCTGAAGGACCTGCCGTGAAGAAAGAAAGTTGAGGAACTAATAAAGAAAGCAGAAATGTGCGCCAAATGTCTGGTAAATTGTTTGGACAGAGAAACTGAGGCTGCTTTTGTGTGTGATCCTGTGAAGAAAACAAGTCCTCGACGGCATGGCCATGAAGCGCGAACACAAACGATAGTGTTTGCGCGTGCATAAATGACTTGGAAGTCGTATGCCTCTTTTAAAACGTACAATTGAAACCGATCCCACTGGAGACGCGTTCCCAGATTTTCTTCTGTGGTGTACATTTGAAAAGCAAGCGAGGCCGCGATAATCGCACAACAAAATGAGCAGCAGCGCAGAGCTTCGCGAGACCGTGCGCGCGGCGTTTTCCCGCTACGACGTCGACGAGAGCGGTAGCATCGACGCCAAGGAGCTGCGCCGCCTCATCGAGGACCTCGGCGGCGTGGTCTCGGCCAGGGACCTCAAGGCCGCGCTTCGTGTGCTCGACCGCGACAAGAACGGCATCATTGATTTCGACGAGTTTGTCGCGTGGTGGAGCACCCAGGCGACGGATCTGAACGGCGATGGCGTCGTGTCCGACCTCGAAAAGACGCTCGAGCGGCTCAAGGAGTTTGGCCGCGAGCGGTTCCACGTCGACATCCACACGGCCGCTTGGAGCGGATATCACGATGTCGTCGCTCGGCTCGTCGAGGACGACAACGAGCTTGTCAATGCAAAGGACACAACGGATTACGGGGTGCGGAGTACTTTTTGAGTCTTCTTCATGTGATCCGCCTTTGATAGTTGTTGCTACGTCCAGGACATGAACTTGCCACTTCATTACGCCGCGTACCAAGGCCACGCCGCGGTCTGCACGACTCTGGTACGGTATCATCTCCTTATTCATATATGCATAAGGTAACATAACTTGGTGCGTTGTTGAACCCAGCTAGACCATGGCGCGAGTGTGAACGCGGTCAATGGCTCGGGGTACACCCCCGTGTTCTACGCAGCGCAGCAATCGCGGGAAGATGTGGTCCAGTTGCTGCTGCAGGTTGGTGCTTGCCACTCTGTTCGCATGCAATGTATGACTGCGAGCTCAGTGAATGTGCTTCTCTTCGGCCATCGCTATCCAGAAAGGAGCCGATATCAAGATCAAAGACAGCGAGGTACACGCGTATCCGAATGAAAGAATTGGCAATGCAGTGCTTCTGACAGATGCACGCTCTAATGCGCGAACGGTCGTAGCATCGACTCTCTCCAATCGACGTCTGCAGCGCCGAGTCAATCATCAAGCTGTTCCAGAGTCTCTCAGGATCAGGTACGATAATCCCTTTGCTTTGCCGTTTACAACAAGTGCATGAGGTCCATACTTTTGCATATGCGATGTGACTTTTATTTCGTGATCGTAGCTCCGGCCGCTCCGATGGCACCAGCATTGTCGGACCCTGGTGAAATGAGTCTCCACGTGACATGGTTGGGCCGCATTGCCAAACAGGTCTGCTTCATTGCAACTTATTTTATTGTCCTCTTATTTGATTCGTAATAGGCAGCCGCCACGTCCAAAGCTCGACGAAGTCGCGCCAGTATCACTTTATAAACTCAGACTCACGTCGATGTCGGCACCAGTGAAAACCGCGTTGATCCACGGGGCTACGACCGAAGCTGTCGTGCGGGAGCTCGCACCTCATACAAAGTACACGTGCCAGGTTGCGGCCGTGAATCTGCACGGCATGAGCGACTTTAGCGAGCCTTCAGAGCCGCTGACGACTTTGCCAGGTATGAGTGCATCTTTTTCGCTCTACATGGCCTTGATCAAGGCCTAGTTCACCTACCAAATTGCCAGCTCGACCATCTCCACCATGCGGTCTCATCGCCACGGAGACGGATTCCCGCTCGGTCGTGCTGCAGTGGAGCCTCGAGCAAGCAAGCAACGGTGACGAAGAACCTTCGGCGCTCTGCATGGTGCAGCAAGCCAGCGAACTCGCGAAGGACGAGGATCTGTGGAAGACTGTGTACAAGGGCGATGCCCGTGCCACGTACGTACCTAAGTGCTTTCAAGAGTAGTAAATGTCTCTGCAGCTGACTGCTTCTTTCGGCATGACGTTGTAGCTCCACTACTGTTGCAAACCTGATAGCGAATCGCAGGTACCTCTTTCGCGTTGCAGTGAGCAACTCGACTGGATGGGGCGCGTTTTCGACCCCGCACGTCGTGCGCACGCTGCCCACTGCTGACAGCAAGCGCGCGGCGAAACAGCTCGTAGCGACAAAGAATGCCGTCCATGCCGCCAAGCAGTTGGGTATGCACGCGTGCGTGTTAGTTTGCTGCCCGCCATAAACATCCTTATTCATGTTGTGAGATATGCCTCTACGCGCATTAACTAATAGCGGCACTTGCCAGAACTACGGCGATTCGCTCCGAAGCCAAGGGTTGCGGGCGTCAATCGAAGGGAGGGCACGAAGCAAAGCAACAAATCAAATCTGAACCTGCCGAATGCCGCGCGTCAGTCTCAGCATCACTGCAAGATAGCAAGGACGAGGTGAACAAGAAAGAGACACTAATCGATAGAAACAACTTCAGTCACGCCGACTCGGACGAGGAGGACTATGCTTACTACTCGTCCGAGGAAGAGTAGGACGGTAACTAATAGGCGAACAAAGTGCGGTAGGGCGTATGGGCTTCAATCCAAATCCGCATCACTGATTATCCACTCGGACCAATTTATTAGTTTTCAGCATGTACTCATTTGGCGATCCCGTTCGAATAAACTTGGAATTGGTCATACTTGTTCGTGCCAAAGTGGTCGTACGAGCGCTCAATCATGCTCAAGATCAGCGGTTCCACTTTCTCCTCGGGTACGTTGAGAAAGAGCCGCTCACGGAGCCCCGCCAAATGGGCTGCCGGGTTACCCGTGAAACACGGCAGCTTGGAGTGCAGACTCATAACTTCGACAAGCGTGTAGATCGTCTCGGCGTGCTTCCGCGCCGCGCGCGCTCCCTGGACGCAGAGCTCGGTAAAGTACTTGAAATTGGACGAATGTCGCCCGCCGAGCACGTCAACCATCTCGGTCGTCAACTTGAACGGCGCTGTCTCAAAACTGAAGCTGCCTCCAGGCGCGCGACCAAGGACTGAAATATATGACAGCAGCAGCATAGACGCGTGAGGTCGGGGCAAGGTAAACTATCGAGAAGAAATGCAAGCGATCAGAGCCAACACATACAGAAGCCAAAGTCAATGTGCACGATGTGGCCTTCAATGTCGAGCAGGATGTTGCCATTATGGCGGTCTTTGATCGCGAGGATGTAGCAGACAATCGAATACGCCGCTAAACCAATAACCAACAAGAAGAACGATAGTGAACGTAAGAAATCAGAGAGAGAGAGAGGCTACGCCATCAGATGCAACAAAGTCGAATTCACATACCAAGACTGTGCACAAAGTTGAGTTTGGCCTGTTCCAACAGGTCGTCGTCGGCACCATCCGCTGGGGAAGCCGAAATCGCTGTAACCGAGTCCGTGGCTGCATCGGGCGTCCTTCGCCCATAGATGTCTTCAAAGTGGGTCCGCAGATTCTTGAACCCCGACGTCTTCTTGATACCGTCCAGCGAAATCGTATTGCACACGACCTCCAATAGCCCCGTGCTCGCGCCTGTCGACAGAATCCGGTACGGATGCAGCCACAATTCGAGTTTCTCGGCGCGGAAGATCTGGCCGAAGTACGAAATCAGCTGCATCACGAGCACTTCCTGCCGCAGATCATCGTAGCTCTTGGCCATGAGGCAGCAGAGACGCCATTTCGACGTGGACACGCACCGCCACTCCGACTCGCGCTGCAAACGCTGCGTCGCGGAAAACGTGAGCTCGCCAAAGATTTTCTCGATTCGCTGCTTCCGAGCTTCGTCCTGTTTGAAATAGAGACATCACGTGTTAATGCTTGGTATTAGGAGGTAGGATTGCTCAAGATGGATACTTACCCCAAGTAGTTTTTCAAGAAAAGGAGACATTGTTGTAGAGTTCGAGGCTCGTGTCGCGGTGTCTCCATCTGGAATCGAGGTTGCCGAACGCCGCGGCTGCTGTGGCTGCAAAGATTTAGGCGAATCATCGAGGTACTTGAGGATCTCAACGTTGCTGTCAAGTGCTACCACGTCTTCATCCTCGTCATCATCTTTTTGCTGCTGAGGCTGCTTACTGGCGAGAAACTCGTCGCCATCAGCCTCGTCGTCCTGCGTCGTGTACAATTGCGTGAAGAGCGCCTTGGAGACATCGTCGCCGTCCTCGTGCTCCTCAGTTTCAAAGTAAATCATGCACGGCGCGCGCTCCTAGAGCGAAAGACAGAGAGAGAGAGAGAAGTGTGTGAATTCGTGTCCACCACAGCCAGAAGAAGCAAACAGCAGTTTTGAGGCGTACGTTTGTGCTGAAGACGCGGCCTTCTTGCGAGAACACCGAGAGCACGTTGCAATAGACCTACACGAGCAATCACAGGATCAAGTGAGGTTTGCGTTAATGAACCAGCAGCAAGTGGTCTGCAGACGTCCACGTACGTCGGTGGATTTGCAGAGCGGGATGTACGCCAGCGGTGGGATCTTGAGCGCTTCGAGCCTCGGCCGCAGCAGCGCCTTGCGCTTCGCGGGTTCGGTCCTTCTCAACGACTCAGAGACGTCCGTGATCGCCTTGACAAAGTGGATCATGCCCGAGAAGAACTCGTATCGGCGCTGTTGCTCGCGCGACAGAGACGACGGCGACTGGTACTGCAATGGAAAGCATTCGGAGACCGCCGTCGAACTCGCTTCGCAGCCACCAATCGTTGTCTCGGTCGTGCGCGACATCGTCGCCGTTCGATCACCGTCACCGGCTGCGGTAGAAGACCGCATTGTGTGCACTCTTTCTGGCTCTGCTGATGGCAAAGCCAAGGGTGTTATCGTGGGCGCATCGCCCTCGGTCGTGTCTGTAGATGCACTAGTAGGACTGGTCAATGCCGTCAGGTTCCCACCAGAAGATTGCAGGATGAACGAGCGCATCGCGAAGGACATGCGCGCGAGCGTGTTGCCCGTGCTGCCGGTTTTGCCTGGCGACGTCCCTGATGCTGCAGTTGATGGTGGCTCAGGCACCGCGGCGTGTCGTTGGAGCCGACCGATCCAGGCCACGAGCTCCTCTTGGCTCTGCGCCGCGAACTGCATCTTGGTCTCGCTGAACTCGTGGTGTAGCTCAAAGTAGAACGGGTGTTTCTTGTTCTCGACGACGCGGATCTGCGCACGATCCAACGAGAATGCCGTGCGCGGGTACGAGTCGCTGGGCTTGGTGAACACAAGCAAGATGCGGTTCTCGATGCGGCACCAGCGCAGCGTCCAGTTACGACGCCCCATCTTGCGCGTGCCGCCGCCTTTCTTGAACAACCATCCGCTGCTGTCGTGGTTGTTGAGACTGCTTTTCTCCCCCATGGCCATGGCCTCCGAGCTACACGCCTCGAGTGAACTCTGGGCCGCAAAGAACCGACGGTCGGCCGAGAGGATCTCGTCCATCTCGGTCTTCGAGATCGAGTTGCGCGTGAGCAGCTCCGAGGCCACTTTGGCCGCTGGCGAGCCGTGCACGAAGCACTGCTCGAGCGCCAGCAGCAACTGCGCGCAGCGTGCAAACGTCCGCGGGTTGCCGTTCCGCTTGGGGCGGTTCTCGTCGAGCGCGGCGTAGATGATCCAGAAGAACTGCAGCGCAAAGTGCACGCTGCTCTGCGAGAGCAGCAGCACGAACTGCTCCATGGCTTCCATCGGGAGCTCACTCTCCAGATGCACGACCATGTGCGCGAGCTGCGGCAGGTAGAACTCGACCTGGTCCAGCGTCGCCTTGCTGATACTCAGATACGGCAGCCGCGCGCAGAGTTCGTTTGTGAATTTCTCGTTTTTGCGGTTCTTCCAGAGCGCGATCATCAGAATGCGCATGTCGACCGAGCCATCGGACTGCAGAATCTGGTCCACAGACGGCGGCGGAAGCGAGCTTGCGGTTGACGCAGAAGAAGCGGCCTGGAGAAAAACTTTGGAGTCTGCGGGGAAGACTGGCACCGCATTGGCGCTCTCGGATCGTGTGGAGCGCGACGCTGGAGATCGTGGAGGTGCTGGTATGCTGGCAGGAGCGGCAACACCTGGGCCATCATCGCGACCATGAGACGATGAGAGTGAGGCCATCCCCGAGACTTATTGGATTGCGCCTGCGCTGACGAGCAATGCTGTGCGTGACGTGACACGAATACTGCCCACGGTCAGAGAGGGACAGAGAAAACACCGCACTACAGCTTTGTAAGAAGGAAGCAAACTTGTTTAAGAGGGCGACCGTGAAACGGACCCGCGCTAGATGAGGCCGCTCACGCCCGAAAATAACGTTAGCGTGCAGCATGGAAAGCTAGCTAACTTAAGATCACGAGAACGCGACAACTGAGAATCTATCTGCTGCGTTCTCGCAAAGCGCAAAAGTGCTGCGCCTGCAAACGCCACTGCAGTTCCAGTTCGAGCGCTTTCTCGCCTACCTCGGAGAGTGGCTGCAGGCACGCGTGTCGCTGAAGAAGCAGTCGCAATGGCGAAAAAACCGCTTTGGAATGTGGATTCTCACGTGGCGCGCTTCCTCCTGCCGCGCAATAGCGAACGAGATTCTGTGAGGACGACGACAAGATACATCAGATATATCATAGCTCTCGTACAAAAAGACAGCCAGCGAAGGTTGTGGAAACGTACGTGTGCTTTTCCGGATGCCGTCCGAAAATTCTCACGCGTGACTTGCACCGTCACCTCAACGCACAAACCCTCGAGATCAGAAGCAGCAGCACGCGACAAAGCCGCAAACTGCAACGTCGTAATACCCTCGTGGTTCGCCTCGAATGTAAACGCAGCCTAATGGAGAAACGGCTCACAGATTGGATTTTCTCTCCTCATCCAAATCAAACTGGGGACAGAAAGAAAAGCTCACCGGAGATGCCTGTCGATGCGTGCACGTGACGATGCCGGCGTTCTCGAAGCGTCCAAGGCGCCATGAACCTGCTCCGTCTATCACAAGTCGGAATTTGTCTCCCTCAGACACAATGATCTCGTGGGAAGGCTGCTGCTGCTTGTCGTGACGGTGAGGACGACGCAGTGGTGACTTTTTTGCGCGATGGGGGACGAAATACTCGAAGCAGAACTTCAACGCGGCATCTTTCGGACCCCCGAGGTACTCGGTGCGCATCGCGTCCGCATTGCGTGGGATCGTGTTGCGGTACAGCATCGAAAAGAGAAGCAGCGCGAAATCGTGGAGCAACAATCGTTGCCGCTCTTGTTGGAAAACGGCAATGTTGCTAGGTCCGTCGCATCAGCACCAACGTCATGCTGTCTAGTGCAATTTGAGATCAGAGGACATACCGAGAGCGAATCTCACCTCGTGTACGGATCGACGGCGTCTCCAAAGGCGAGTCCACCCAGGGAAACCACGCGTCCGGACTGCGAGATGCGCACATTCTGAGGTATCACGCGCTGCTCCGAATAAAAGTGTACCCATTTCACCAGTCAATCTCAGCCAACCAAAAGGAAAGAAAGTGCAAGCGCATCATGCAAGATAAAGGGCAGTGCACAGTATACCGAGCGCAAGGCGTGCGTGGACTGTTCCAGGAGATCCAAGAACGCGAGGCCGATCTCGCGCGCGTAGAATCTACGACACGCGCACGCGCACAATGGTTACTGAAGCACAGTACTGTGTCTAGAGCCTTATGGGAGGACAGTACCTGAAAAGCACCGAAGTCTCAGTGAACACGCCGTCAGTTGCCACAACTTGGTCGAGCCCAGACGCCTAGAAGGTGCAGGAAAGAACCAAAACGTGTGCTTGAACCCTCCAGCAATTCCAGGATTTGGGCAGCAACAATACTCATTCATTTACCGGCATCCACTCGAAGCAGTAGTAGTGCGAATTCTGGTCGCCACCGTGGTCAATGCACCACTTGCTGCCGCCTGCATGGGGCTGCGCAGGACTCAACTTTTCTTTTCGCCCGAGAAAAGACTGAAAGTACAGCGAAAGCGCGAGCTGCCGATGTGCTGCGACGTGGGTTTCGAGCCACGCGATCGCAGCGCCACTTGCATGTGAGCGTTGCAAGACGAGCACGGCGGTCATCGATTTTGCTGTAGTGCGTTTGTCTTTTTCACGTGATGAATGCGCCGCAACGGATCCACTCGCAACGTGGATACCAGGAAGTCGACTTGCCATTGGCGGAAACATGGCACGCAGTGCGTACTCGTCCTGCTCTGTGCCGTTGTGTAGTTCGACATGCACCTCGTGCTTCTTTTGCTGCTTCTGGAGGAACTTGGCGTTTTCCTGCTGGAACGTCCAGGCCGAACCCAGTTGTGCATTCCATGCCGCGTCTCCATTATCATCAGCACCACCAAACAGATCACGCTGGACCCATTCCGCGAGCAGCGCTTTTGTGGCGTCCTGGCGCAGTAGCTCTATCTCGTCGCAAATGGCCCCCTCGCGGGCGAGAATGCGCTGCACAAGTCGCTGACGAGCGGCGTCGATGTCTTTGTGTGATTCGTGTGTCTGCTGCATCCGCGCCAACTGATCCGTCTACATGAGAGAGACGCAACAAAGCGGTCAGTAGGACGTCAGTCATAACGACGTGATGTGCTCTCACTTTCTCCTGCAACTCGCGCAGCGTGCGACATATCTCTGCATGGCCTTGTGGTGGTAGACACTGCACTAGACGCTGCTGGAAACTTCGGAAGGTGCGCTGCTGCACGTTATCCGCCTACGGTCGCGCACAGTGGACAAGCACGCATCAAATGCAACCAAGTGGCAATTGCAATAGGCACCAGAAGCGTACCGCTGGCACAAATTGCTCCACGAGCGAAGTGCGAACCAGCTTCGAGTCCACGAGTGATTGGCTGAAGAGTTCCCTTTGATAACAGCAGCAGCACCAGTTGCATCAAGACACGACACCGAGAAAGCACGTACACGCAGCACGTACCACTGGTCGGCATCTAGTGCACTCTCTTCACAGACGCCATCCCTATCGTCACCGCGTCGCTGCTGCGCGAGGCAGCGATCAAAGGCGCAGCGGAACGGATCCGCATTGAAGAAAGCATCGTCCATGGTGCCGTACTGGCAACGGATCAGATCTTGAAAAGTCGCACTGTCGTTTCCCCCTAATGACAAGAGCCATGCGACAGCTTTGGATGTGGCTCGTGGTTGTCTGGTTGGCAGTGCTGCCGCTCGCAACAACAGCAGTAGCCACAGTGTCGCTGCTGCGGCCAGAGCTGCGCGGCATCGTGTCGCCGCCACCGTCGCTGACTACCGCGACGATCGATGACGCGTCGCTGCTCAGCATCCGCATGGGTGTGCAGCAGGACCAGCCCGAGTCGCTCTACCTGCTCGCGATGCTGCAGTACTACGGCCACGGCATGGACCGCGACGTCGCGTCCGCCGTGAAGCTGCTGAGACGAGCCGCGCAGTATGCGCATCGCGATGCCGAGTTTGCGCTCGGCGTGCTGCACTCGACGACAACAGCGGCACGTAGTGAGCCTGCGGGTGGTGGTGGCGTTCAGAAAAGCGACCGTGTGAGCGCCATGTGGCTCGCGAACAGCGCCAGCCGCGGCCACGTCGACGCCAAGTGGATGCTTGCCATGTACGTGCTTGTGTGGTTTACTTTGTCTCCATTGTACGGACACTTTTTGAAGCGTCCAACCGCCACGCGCTTATTGTTTCTTGTCCATTACTTGCAGATTGTACAATGAAGGCCGCGGTGTCGAGGAGAACGTTCCGCGCGCAGTGGAGCTGCTGCAGGACGCAGCGCGTGACGGGAACCCGCACGCGCAGTTCCATTTGGGTGTCATGCACGAGTACGGTCGCGGTGTCGCTCAGAACTTCACACAAGCGGCGCAATTGTACGCTTCCGCAGCAGAGCGTGGCATTCCCGACGCTATGTACTACTTGGGGTTGCTCTATGCTCAGGGCCGTGGCGTGAGCCAGAGCTTCACGACCGCGATGGCATTGTTCCGACAAGCAGCAGCGGATCCACTTGGTAAAGAACGAGACGCAGGCGACGGTCATGCGCCTGCGATGTATGCGCTCGGGCAAATGCATGCCAACGGCCAGGGCACGGCCATCGACTATACGCTGGCGCTCACGTGGCTGCGAAAAGCTGAGCGCCGACAGGATCCACGCATCAGCGGCGTCGCAAAACAGGTCGCCAACGAGATCGAAACGTTCCTGGAGCACGTCGAGACGCGCGTGCAGGAGCAGGAGCAGGCATTGGGGGCTCCCATCAAGGTCACGGTTGGGGTCATCGAGTAATGGGAAGGAGGGGTACGGAGAAGGAGAGACTAGTATTGTATTGTGTGAACTCTATGCGATCCCTCCTCGCAATTTGCTGTTGATACCTGATGCCTATTTCCTACTTGATACTTGATACTACTCGATACTCGATACCCTTACTTTTCTGGTATCAATCATACTAGTCGAGCCGCTTACTGGGTCTTTGGTTCGGCGACCAGCGCCTTCTCCAAGTCGGCAATGATGTCTGGGAGCCCCTCGATGCCGACAGACAAACGGATCAAGTTGTCACTGATGCCGAGCTTCTCGCGGTGCTCCTTCGGCACCGACGCGTGGGTCATGATCGCGGGCGATTCCGCGAGCGACTCGACGGCGCCGAGCGATTCCGCCAGCGTGAAGATCTCGACAGTCTCCAAAAATGCGCGCGCCTTTTCCAAACCGCCCTTGATGTAGAACGTGACCATGCCACCAAAGCCCTTGGCCTGCTTCTTGGCGATCGCGTGCTGTGGGTGCGATGGGAGACCTGGGTAGTACACCTTTTCGACTTGCGGGTGCGCTTCCAGGAACTCCGCCACGGCCTGCGCGTTCTTCGCGTGGGCCGCCATACGCACGTGCAACGTCTTGAGACCACGCAGCGCCATGTACGCGTCGAATGGCGATGGTACAGCGCCAATACCGTTCTGGATGAAACGCAACTTGGTGTTGATCTCCTCCGAGTTGGTGATGACGACGCCCATGACGACGTCGCTGTGGCCGTTGATGTACTTGGTGATGCTGTGGATGACGATGTCCGCGCCCAAGTTCAACGGGTTCTGGAAGTATGGCGACATGAACGTGTTATCCACGACCAAGAGCAAGTTGTGCTTCTTCGTCACCGCCGCTACGGCCGCAATGTCCGTGATCTTCAACGTTGGGTTCGTTGGGGATTCGAGCCACACCATCTTGGTGTTTGGCTTGATGGCCGCTTCGATCTTTGCCGCGTCGCTCATGTCGATAAAGTCAAAGTCGATGCCGTACGTTGGGTGCACAGTCTGACGGAAGTAGCGCTGGGTACCGCCGTACACGTCGTCAATGCTGAGCACGTGGTCGCCCTGCTTGAGCAAGTGCACCGCCGCAGTGGTGGCCGCCATGCCGGACGAGTACGCCACAGCGAACTTGCCGTGCTCGCAGGCCGCGATCGCGCGCTCGAACGCGCCACGCGTCGGGTTACCCGTGCGCGAGTACTCCCAGCCCTTGCCGAACGAGTTGGCCTGGTTCTTGCCGTAGAGCACGCCAGGCGACGCCTGCGCAAAGGTGCTGGCAAGCGAGATGGGCACGGCGACGGCGCCCGTGTGCTCGTCGGGGTGCTGGCCCGCGTGGATGGCCGTGGTGCCGAAGCCGTGGTGCTCGTCGGTGTAGTTGGCGCTCATCGTAAGAGAGAAGAAGAAGAAGAAGAAGAAGGAGACTGCGGGGCTGGGAGCAGATTCGGGAATGAGCGTATTCGTTTGCAGGCGGCGGCAGGCGGCTCAGCGCAGCTAACAGCAACCAACATCCTTGGTGCGACATTGTCGCTTGAAACGGCAGCAAAGGTTAGGGGACATCGTTGAGTGGATGCGACCAGCTACGCTGATTGGCTGCAATGTCGGTTGCATGCGACCCGTCAGTGCTTCTGATTGGAAGACATTGGAAGGCAGCATACGAGAGCAGTCGGTGCACGTCACCAAGACGCGTGGTGCGCTACCTTCGCGTCACATTCAAATCAATGGCAACTTGAAGAAACCGAGTTGGACCAGCAGCCGTTTTAGTTGGCGGCGGGCGGCAACACAGCGAAAACGCATGCGACCGTATTGTAGTACTCCTGCGCTGCACTTGACGCTGCGTGCGTTCATTGATGACGCGTTGCATGCACGCGCTACGCGATCCGATACTGAGCGCCAGTCAAGAAAAAGTAAACGAATCGATGGGAGCTCGCTTTGTAGAAGCAACATTCAAGGAGGCAAGAGTGTGGGTCGATAGTTAGTAATCATCCGATTGGATGTGACAGGCAAACGGAGTGATGGTCGTTCTTGCATCTCTCATCTGCTTTTTAGCTTTTGACTGGCTAATCATGGAGCAGCGCTTTTTCAGTCGCGTTCACGTCTATCCACCGCTTAATACGTACACCACAGCACACGCGTCAAGCAGGCTCTCTGTAGCATGCGTCGCTGTGTGAATAATCTCTCTCCATAGAGCAGAGCGCATGTGCACTTGCGGAAGCATTTGGCTGCATGATTGTCACCCTTTTCACTTCTTATGCTGGCTGTACGTATCGCGCTGCACTGTTGCCGAGTCGAGGGCATCCTCATTTCTGCTGTGGAACCAAGTGGCTACACATGTGGCAACCACCGCGTTCCGAATCTCGTCTGCAAAACGGCGTGTTCCATGATTCTCTAGGAGCAATCAGACACTGTCAATAGCAATAAATACAGTACCGCATACTCCATGTCCTTCACGACGTTTGCCGCATTGGAATTTCCATCGGAATTCGCCGTGGGACGCTGGAACCTTCCACGCGATTGGCTAAAACCCCACAGTAGTCCCATCCGCCATTCCCATTGATTAATAACGCCACCCTACAACTTACGATTGGTGGAAATGGCGCTGCGTGCGCGATTCTTGGTGCCCTTTGCTCTCTATAGATAGTTGTCTCAACAACGTCTGCAAGGCAAGGCCAAACGCATCAAAGAAGAGAAACAGCGAAGGAGCGATGCTGGCCCCTCTGCTGCTGCTGCGAAGAGCGCCCGCGGCGCCGGCGCGCGCGATGCCGAGACGTCTACAGCTGCTGCGTACATACCACGAGCGCGGCCTCAGCTCGCTCGCTCACGTACCGCTGCAGGTGCGCGCCGTGGCGCAGAAGCACGCGCTGCGCAAGCACCAGCAGCAGACGCACGCCGAGTGGGTCGCGCGCTTGAGCCACGTGCAGCGGCAGTTCCCACGATGTCTCGCGACTTCCCACGTACGTTTGAGGGCCTTTTGTGCTATATTATGCCTTTATATGTGTACGTGTGCATGAAATGGAAGGCTTATTGGTTGTGGTTGTTAGGCCGTTGCGCACGATGAAAAGACCTCGTTGCTTCAGCGCCTCAAGCACTGGATCCGCATCGTCCTGCATCTCGCCAAGCTGCTGTCGCTGGCGTCTCCGCTTGCAATAAGCGCACCGGTTGTGCTCGCGTTGCGATCGGTGGCGCCGTCGCTCGAGAAGAGCTGGTGGGAGTACGCGCTCTGGGCCGCGCAGTACTCGTCTCCGGCCGTGATGAAGTTCCTTCAGTGGGCGAGCACGCGGCGCGATTTGTTTCCAGCATCGTTCTGCGACCGCTTTGAGCGTTTCCACGAGCATGCGCCGCTGCATTCGTGGTCGCAGACTGAGGACGCGTTGTGCATGGCGTTCGGCGATAACTGGGCCGACGTCATGGAGCTTCAGAAGGAGCCTATTGGCTCGGGCTGCATCGCACAAGTGTACCGCGGCCGACTGAAAGCCACAAATGAGGACGTTGCCGTGAAAGTGATCCACCCGCACGTGAAAGAGCTCGTGGAACTCGACCTCGACCTCATGCGTGCAGCTGTGACACTCATTGAAGCGATCCCGAGGCTTCACTGGCTCGGCGGCTCAGACAGCGTCGAGGAGTTCGCGTCGATCATGAACCGACAGCTGAATCTGCGCACGGAAGCCGAGAACCTCGTGCTCTTTCGTGAACATTTCCGGCACCGGAAACGCGGACTGCGCTTCCCGATCCCGCACATGGAGTACACGACAGAGAACGTGTTGATCGAGAGCTTTGAGGCGGGTCTGCATTTCAGTGAGATCGCGCAGTTGGACTCCGCGCGGCGCAAAGCCGTCGCTCGCGTCGTGCTCGAGTCGTACTTGCGGATGGTGTTTTTGGATAATTTTGCGCATGGCGACCTGCATCCAGGCAATCTGCTCTTTGACCCGCACAAGATACACGCAGGAAGCAACAGCAGCAGCAGCAGCAGTAATGGGAGTGCGGGTGTCGTTGCGGTGGATGCCGGCATCGTGACGAAACTTGATCCTGTGGACTTGCGCAACTTTGTGGAGCTGTTCCACGCCGTCGCAACGGGAGACGGCTACAAGGCTGGCGAACTCATCGTGTCTCGAAGCAAAGAGTACGAGACGAAACTCGCGAATGGCGAACTCTCGCAGCAGAAATGCAAGGACCTTGAGTCGTTTTGTCACGGCATGGAGCGTATCGTGTCAAACGCATTGGGCTGGAAGCTGAAGCTTGAGAAAGTGCATGTCGGTACACTCTTGCGTGAAGTGCTGGAGCTCTGCTGTACCCACGAGGTGAAGCTCGAGGGCAAGTACGCGTCCATTGTGATCTCGATCGCTGTTCTTGAAGCCGTGGGGCGGAAACTGGACCCGGAGATCGACGTGCTGCATGTTGCGCTCCCGATTATCGCGCAGTCGCTCATCAAGAACGTTCGAGGATTGAACAACTAGAAGTTCATGTATTTGCTTTGATTTTGCGGCTTTAGGGCTTACGATTTGCGGTACGTGACCTCGTAGAGCAGGATGGCGACGAGGTGGCACTTGAGTCGCTCGGCCATCTCCAGCGCGGTCTCGTTCGTGGTGTACGTCCGGGCCTTGAGGTTGATGTCGTACTGCACGAGCACCTCGGCGGCGAGGGCCGAGTCGTTGATGGCGGCTGCACAAGCAAGAGCGACCGCGGATTTATAGATGAAGACGAGACGTTAGCGAGAACGATTGCGGAATAGAAGAGAATAGATGAATGCACCACCGAGTCGACGGCTTTTGTACCATAGTGAAGGGCGCTCCAGCCGTCTTCCTTTTAGATAGAGAACAGCGTTTGGATTTGTAACAAGTAAAAGAAAAAGCACACACAAAAATCATGGGTTTCAATGCCAGCATGGTGTATACGTGTAAATCATCGCGTACGTCAGTCTCATCGATGAATGCCTTCTTCCGAAGCAAGAGCTTTGCGATGCTCACATGATCTTCGCCACACGCCTGCGCAAGAAAGAAGTACGACACACGCAACATGAGCGTTGCTTGCCATACAATTGCAATATCTTCCCATGCATCCATACAAGCATGAGTGGCGTCGTGCCGAGTTTCTACGTTGAGAACGGGAAAGCAAGAACAGAATTAGTCTGTGTTGGTTTAGTATTTGACATAGCCACAGACTCACATCTTTGCGGTTGATCGTAATGCGTCGCACGGGCGCTTTTTCAAGTAGCCGCTCGACAATCCGCTCGTGGCCGCCCATGACCGCGTAGTGCAGCGGCGTCCACCGCATCTCCAGCTTGAGCATCCGACAAAACCAAATTTGTGAGCGACAGTTCCCCACATACAAAAACTAGCTTAGTCTGCAAGTGATCCATACATCAGGGTCATCGATCGTGGCCTCCTCGTACACAAGCGTTCGCACGACGGTCTCGGCGCCCTGTGCCCAAAGATTGCACAAAGCATCCACTCGTTATGTTAGCACACCAGCAGCCCCATCTCATGGATTCGTCCATCAGAAGCATCAGCTTACGTAGCGACAGGCATAGTGCAGCGCCGTTCGTCCCTTTTCCTACATGAAGCAAGTAAAGAAAGCACACTCGGAATCCGTACAATAGTAAACTGCTTTCACCAGAGATCACAGGAACTCACATCTTTTCCATTGGGATCCTGTTTGTTCAAGCGAAGTTGGTGGAGCAAGTAACCATTGTGGTCCAGTTTCGCTGCAAATAAGGCGTACGCAGATAAGGCGCAGGCACATACTCCCACGAGCAGTACAACAATGTTGAGCGCCACCTACAATGGATGTGGAAGAAAATCGAGCCCCGATACGCGCGTAGCCGCTGCTTCACTGAGTCTCCTTCGACCTGGCGCAGCACGGGTTCTTTCGTGCCGCGTTTCTTCTGTGCAGCCCAGCCGAGCTCCATAAAAAGCTTCGGTTCCTCATCCTCATCAGCGGCTTTCTTCCTGCGCTTCTTCGCTTCTTTTTCGAGCTCTTCCTTGGCGAGAAAGGCTTCCAGTTCGGCGCCGCTATTGCTTGCGGTCTCTGCATCTTTGCGAGCGTTGAACGTGGATAGGAACATCGTCCTGTGCTGTTGTAGGAATGCTCGATCGAACAAGCTTTTCGTTTGTGGCAAAAGCAGAGAGCCGCGGCTACTCGCAATGTGAGCACTGTGTGTATTTATGCAGTTATGCAAGAGAGTGAAGGGATGTTGACTTGCCTAGAATAACGCACCGAACACGAAGCGACGTGATGCATAAGCAGTGTTAAACTTGGACCCCTCTCGCCATCAAGAAGTCGGTCTCGCTACGCTGACACGAAAGCCTTTCATTCCTCCAGCTTATGAAGATTGAGACCGCGAAGACGAGTAAGAGCGTCGATTTCTACAACAACAAATGACAGAAGCAATAAGTTTAAGCAACTTTGCAGTCAACGAATGATGTGGTGATTCTTGTATAGATACCTATCGCTGCGAGAAGATTTCTTGCGCTTGTTACGGGACTCCTTCTTTTCGTCGCGGGAAGGAGATTTGTCGTCACGCGAGCGCTTTGCGTCGTCGCGTGATGGTCGAGAACTGCGTCGGTCTCGGAAGTGAGATCTAGATCTGAGAGGAACATTTACGATCTCATTAGTAAGAGCTCAACTAACATAAATGCGCACGCTGTTAGAAAAATCGCAATTCGTACCGTTTGCTTCTGCGTCTTCTGTCGTACGATCGGGATCTGGACTTCGACCGAGACGGCGATGGAGAGCGACGACTACGACGGTCACGACGGCGGTACGGACTTGGCGAGCGGTGTCTGGGGGAGCGCGAACGCGAGCGGCCGCGGGTCCGATCGCGTCTCGAGTTGCGGTCTCTACCAAACTGATCAGGCTTACTGCTCGATGGCGCAACAGCAGCAGTATTGGTACTGGCAGTACTACCACTACCACGATTATCATCGCGTCTCACGTTTGTCGCCGTCTCCTGACGCTTTTTGTCGAGCACTTGGCGCAGTTTCTCCTTCTCGCTCGCGAGTTGCTCCAGCTCCTGCTTCTTCTTCTCCAGCAGTTGCGTCGG
This sequence comes from Globisporangium ultimum DAOM BR144, assembly GCA_000143045.1. Taxonomy (NCBI): domain Eukaryota; phylum Oomycota; class Peronosporomycetes; order Pythiales; family Pythiaceae; genus Globisporangium; species Globisporangium ultimum. Next base: position 856,628 of record GL376560.1, read on the forward strand.
GATGCCCGTCGCGTGCGCCTGCGCGCTGAGCAGCAGATTCCAGAGCTCTTCCGTGAACGCCGGCGCGTCCTTTTCGAGGAAACCGGTCAACGAGATCTGCAGGTGGCGCGGATCTAGCTTCTCGTCCACCTTCGGCTCCAGCAGGTTGATCACCAGGGACACCACGATGTCGTCCTCAAAGCCTAGCAGCGCGGTGATGCGCTCCGTGACCCACTGGTGGATCACCTCGAGCTTCACCTTCTTCAGGTCCACCTTGTCGTCGAAGCACTTGGGGAACGACATCTTGGCCAGCAGTTTCTTGTTCTGGTTGAAATACCGACTGTCCTGATCGATGCTCGTGCCCTGGAAGCATATATTACACATACGGACGCACGTGTGGGTACGAAAGCGCCACACTATTAAACGCATCAGTGTAAGCAGGAGGGGCTGGTTTCCTTACCCGGAAGAAGCCGCCGCTCGCCATGGTTGTGCCTTGCTTCGATTCCTTACTTCACGCCAATCCCAAAACTGAATAAATACTGAAATGGCGGTGGAGCTACTGGTGGCACAACGTGCAGATTTATGCCACTGACTAGGGTTCCACACATCAAGATGTGGTAGTAGTAAAGGACAATACTTCACAGAAATTTTGCTTCAAAACTTTACAAACGAAATGGGCAATGTTTATGTGAGCCAATTAAAATGTAAAACGTCACACAAACTCTGCTTTGCAAACAAATTTTCTGAATTTTGCTTTCCAAAAAGAAAACATTTTGTGTCAGATGAGCAGACTTTTTGGGAATTATTTGCGCCACCATCTCGTGTTGTTCACACCGACTGTGTCAGAAGTCAATTTGACTGGAAAGATAACAGTAATCGAGATACTTTAAATTGACTGGAAACGGGGATTCATGTGCATGCGCAACTAGAGCGGCAACTGGAAGTGATCAAAGGCAATGACCGAACACGAACGCTTTCATTTACGGGGTGGTTTATGGTACACAATGCGGGTCATTCACGCAGACGCAGCAGCCACGTCGTCTTCGTGCGCAGGCTCGCTTTGAGGCGTGTCGTTCTCTGACTTGAGCGTTTCGTTAAAGGACGAGTTCGCGATCACCTCGCGCACCAGCTCGTACGGCGCGTTCGTGAACAGTGACGCTGGGTACACGGCCGCGCCCCACGACGGGTGGATCAGGATCTTGCACATACCGGCGCTGTTGCACCGATACCGCAGCAATACCTCCACGCCGTCCACCTCGCTGTACACCTTGTTCGACTGCAACGTCAGCATCTACACCACAATGCAAAACAAAAGCAAAGCACGTGTCATCCACAGAGCACCAATCGCTTATAAGCAACTTATGCAAAGCTCCAGCAGTTTGTACGTACCGGAAGCCCCGAGCACGGGTCGATGAAGTCCGCCCAGTACTTGTGCTCGATGAGCTTGGACGAGACCTGCTGCGCGAACTCGACGAACGTCTCGAGTAGCCGATCCTTCTCCTTGTCAGCGTCCACACCGAACTGGCTCAGGTCCATGAGCGATCGCTGGCACGTGAGCACGGCGAGCGTGGGCTGGCTCGTGGGCTGCTTGCGCTCGAACTGCGCCGGGAAGACGTGCTTGAGCTCGCGCAGCAGCAGCTTGGGGCACTCGTGCACGGACACCTCGAAGCCTGGACGGATGGCCGTGGGGCTCAGCAGCGCCCCCTGCGCGCGCGCCACGCGCAGCGGCGTGGCGAAGGAGCTCTTGCTGCTGCTTGGCGCGTCGCTCATGGTCTCTGTCTGCTCGTGTTGAGAATGTGAAATGGCGAGTGGTACAACGAGAGTAGGGTCTCCCGTCCTCCACGGCTATTAAAGATAATACTACCTATATAGTGCATATATTGTTGTTATACACAACAATAGGCTAGATAGAAATGCTACAGAGACCTCTTTATGTCGACTATAAAAAATGAATAATGTGCTTTACGCATTATAGCGAGTCACAGTCGGCAGTATGCAATTCCTCAGGTTTTTGCTGCTCCTCATCAGGACGGCTATAGACTGACTGGAGGCGGGTTGCTGATCCAGTCCAAGAGCTCCAGCATTAGGCAAAAGACCAGGAGGGCAGCAGCAGCAGCAGGATGGACCCAGCAGACGCCGCGAAGATGGATGTGGACGCCAGTCACGCGGACGCAGCAGTAGCAGTGGCATCTGAGGCCGCGGTGCCAGTCGGCACGCCGGCGTCGACGGGGAGCGACGAGGATCTCAAGGCCGTGATCCTCAACTACGGCAAGTGGCGCGACGCCAAGAGCATGGAGGCGTTCCTGAAGGAGCACAACGTGGACTTCCACAAGGTGCAGAAGTCCCGCCAACTCACCTTCGGCTTCATCCACTTCAAGAGCCGCGAGGAGCGCGACGCCGCGCTGCCCGTGCTGCAGTCGCTCACGTGGAACGGCGAGCCCATGGAGGCCAAGGACGCGCTCGCGAAGAAGAGCATGCAGAACAGCCACGGCGGCAAGCACGACGCCAGCAATGCGCGTGGCAAGAAGCGCAAGAACGAAGAGCGCGACGCTGACAAGGACGAGGGCGCGAAGGATAAACCGGAGGCTGCGACGGACGCGAGCGATGTCGTGACACCATGGGCCAACATCCCGTACGAGGAGCAGCTGGAGCGCAAGGAGGCCGAGATGAAGAAGGTGCTCGTCAAGATCGTGCGCAACACACGCAAGGAGTACGGCAAGAAGGAAAAGCGCATCGCTACGGACCAGCGCAACGTTGCGCGCAAGAAGAAGAAAGAGAACAACGGCGAGGCCACCGCCGACGTTGCGCCTGCCGCTGCAGCACCAGCGAGTGCGTCCATCCCACGGTGGCTCAACAGCCACGGGTCCATGTACGTTGTTGCGGACGGCGAGCTCTACTCGCGCGTGCATGAAGCCGACGTGAGCAGTACGTGGACGCGCGAAGTGTCGGCGCACGACGTCGTCGCGATCGTGTCGTTCGGCAGCGAACTCGTGGCGGCCAAGGCGGACAACACGATCTGCACTTTGACGCAGCGCGGCAAGGAGCGTCAGTGGGTCGAGATCTGCAAGGGGCCAGAAAATGCGGGGATCAAGTCACTCGCATCACTGCGAGGCACGCTGCTCTGCTGTACGGTGGACGGTCGCGTCTTGAAGCAGGAGGGCGCAGGACGGTTCGCGTCGGGCTCGTGGAAGCAAATCGGCGCGGTGAACGGCGCCAATTTCATTGGTATCTACAATGGTCACGTGTACGCGTTCTGCCCAAGCGGCAACGCTGAAGGTCAATGGTGGCGCGCGCGCTTGACCTCGGACGCGCTCGAGAGCTTGGTCTTTGAAGCCTGGTCGACCGAAGTCACTGACGTGTTGGGAATGACATCGCACAACGCGCAGCTCATTCTACTCACGCGCGAACGCCTGTCGTACGTGATGGACGACGGCAAGGTCGTGGACACAGCGCCAGTCGTGCTCGAGCGTGACGCTGGCAAGACTGACACGATGGCACCAAAGTTTACGGCGTTTGCGAGCCACAAGGGGCTCTGCTGTCCAACGGATTCGATCCACCCGTCCCCAGTCACTGAGGGATACCGCAACAAGTGCGAGTTCACCATCGGCTTCGATGTGGACAACAAGCCGTGCGTCGGGTTCCGCATGGGGCTGTTCCGCGACGGTCTCATCACGACGAGCAAGCCCGATCAGTGCATCAACGTGTCACAGGTCATGAAGGACGTCTGCGCCACCGTGCAGAGTTTGGTGGAGACGTCCAGCTTCCCTGTGTATGACGTCAAGGAGCAGACTGGGGTCTGGCGCCAGCTCACGGTGCGTGAAAGTGAGCGCACGAAGGACCTCATGGTGATGATCATGGTCAAGCCTGTGGAAGGCAAGATGGAGGAGCTCAAGCAGCAGATCCTCGCAAAGCTCACAGACGCTTCGCTGCCATTCAAGGTCACGTCGGTCTTCATGCAAGAGTACGATGGTGTCTCGGCACCTTCGGAGGACGCCCCCGTCACCAACATCTACGGCCAGATGACCATCGAAGAGCACTTGCTGGGCATGCGCTTCTCGGTCTCACCAGGCGCGTTCTTCCAGGTGAACACGCGTGGCGCCGAGACGCTCTACTCGCTGGTCAAGGACCATGCGGACGCCGATGAGAACACGCTGCTGTACGATGTCTGCTGTGGCACGGGCACGATTGGCATCTGTGCATCCAAGGGGGTCGGTAAAGTGGTCGGCATTGAAATCTGCAAGGCTGCCACGGACGACGCGGCCGTGAACGCGAAGTTGAACGGCGTCGAGAACGTGTCGTTCGTGAACTCCAAGGCCGAGGACGTCATGAAGGATCTGCTGCGCGCCAAGCGCGCCGACGGGGAAGAGAATATCAAGCGCGTTGTCGCGATCGTGGATCCGCCGCGCGCTGGTCTCCACCACCAAGTGCTGCGCGCGCTGCGTGGCTGCCCGCCAGTCGAGCGAATCGTGTACGTGTCGTGCAACCCGACGGGCTCGCTCATCCAGGACGCCATGATGCTTTGTGGCCCAAAGACCAAGACCCTCGTCGGCGAACCGTTCGAGCCTGTGCACGCTGCGCCTGTCGACATGTTCCCTCACACGCCGCACTGCGAGATGATCATCGTCTTCGAGCGAGTCAAGTCCAAGAACTTGCTCGCTGCTGCGCCGACTAAGGCATCTACTGCTGTCAGCAGTGAGTGAACGAGTTCTTCTCAAACTCCTTCGATAGATCATAGCCGTTGAAGTGGAAGATTCCCCAGTGTATCGTCATTGCCAACCTTCTATTCCTACATTAGATTTCTTTTTTCAATAAGCTCTTTTTGATTTTGTTCTGTCCCTGCTGTGTTGCTGTGGTCAGTCAACTGGTGCCGCCGTATCATCTTCGTCTTTGTTAAGATGCTTGCTTTTATTCGTCAAACTCCACCTCTTGGAAGTCGTCTTCGTTGAAAACTGGGGCGTCTTCCATCATTCGAGACTTGAATGCTTTGATTTGTCTCTTCACTGGTGGCACTGGAGACGGCAACGAAGCAGTCGGAGTCGTAGCCGACGGGTTCTTTCGCTTCACAGCAGCGCCGGTGGCGGCTCCTTTTGCTTGAGCGGCTGGTTTTCGCGGGAGTTTCGATTTCGCCGCCTTGTTCATGCTGCGCAAGGTCGGCAAATCCATCAATCCAGACGAAAAGAGTCCGAGCACCCGGTTGAAAATGCGATTCTTCTCCTGTCGAAGGTTCAGGGCAACGTAATCCTGCTCTTTCAAGTTTTTCTTGTCTTCGGTCTTGAGCATTTGCCTACACGTTAGACGAGCATGCTGTGAGCCTCCAATCAACAACATTTATCAGAAGCATATGCATCCCATCGTAGGCTTACCGGTAGTCGTTCTCTTTATTGATCCATTCGTCTTGCGCTGCCAGAACAAAGTGCAGTTTCTCAGCAACATCTCGGTCTTCGATGATCGCTACAAATTCCAACATCGCACACAATACAAGGGTCACAAAGCGCATTCCAGATGTGAGCTCAAAAAAACAGCTTATCAAAATGAGATGAAATCAGGCACAAATGGTTTGGTTGTACTGACCATTTTTGACTTGCTCCATTGGTTCGACTTCAGCGCGTTTCACGTACGTAGTAATCTACTCAGTAGGGAATCCGGTTGTTAGTAAGAATGCTTTGATGGGTAGCAACTGCCAAAAGAAAACGCGAGCACACGTACGGGTTCTGCGACCGATTGGAATGCTCTCTCCAGATTGTCCTTCATCGCCCGCGCATGGTCCCGTGCCTCGAGTCGCAACATATTGGACTAATGTGACGCAGTAATTCCAATAGCAACAGCATGAGCGTAACTTACTCTGATCAGTATGAAGCAACACGACGCCCGAGCGTACCTTCAAATATTGCTTTGTGAAGGGCAAGAATGTCATCAACGTGGCAAAGTAGCCGTTCACGCGCCACTTGTTTGGATGCGCCTCGACCACGAGCTTATCGACTGCACGAAGCGCATCGTCGAGTACACGTGGGAAAACCTTCGTGATGGGGGCTGCCTGCTCGACTATATCAGCATGACGGCAATTTCCACATCTATCGGTCAGCAGGAGAGAACAAAATGCACCATTCGATGCACAAGCTCAGAATAAACACGTACGTTCCCGGACGGCATCTCGCAGCGCTTCCAGCTTCGCAATCACCTCTGGCTCGGGTGTCCAGTCCGATGCCGCGTCTGACCACTCATCCAGGAATGCCTTGACCGCCTTGGACGATTCGGTGCCACTGCCTCGTTTGCTTTTCTTGCTGCTGCGGTGGGTGCCAGCGTCGTCCATGTCGTCTCTAAGCATACAAAAAAGCAACGCATTCAATGTGGTAAGATGAGAGTTAACGAATAGATATATCACAGTCCTAAGAAACGTACCCGTCATCCTTTTCGATCGTCTCGATCTCGTCGCCTGCGTTCACGAAGAAGCCCGAGTGCTTGGTCTTCACGTGCGCCTGGCCGTGGATGTCCTCGATGTTCTGCTGGAGCTCCTCGTCATCAATGAACGAGTCCTCAGAGTCGTAGTAATCGTCCTCTTCCCCGCGTTCAAAGCCGCTTCCTGCGCCATTGCCGCCGTCTGCCGCGCCAAATGCGGTATCGGAGCAGTCGACGATCGCGCCGCCGCCATAGCGTTTCTCGAGCCGCTCAATGATATTGTAGCGCTGCGAGCGGGGGCCTGCAAGCGCACTGGACAGGTCGTCTACACTCGCAGTGCCTGGCCCAGCAGCGGACGCCAACGCGCCGTTGCTCTGTCCACTGACGACAGGTCCATTGTGCTCCGTCTGGTGCTGCTGCTCCTGGCGGCCGCTGGCGTCCTCGAGACTGCGCACGAGCTCGCGGAAGTTGATCTCGGACGGCACGTCGGGGCTCAGCCGCACGTGGAGCACCTTGCGCTTGGACGGCACCGCAGTCATCGCCACAGGCGCCATCGCGACGTCCGTGGTCGTCATTACCTTGCTGTTAGGTTGCCTATTGTGAGCGGGAGCTTTACAATTTAACTTGGCTTTTGTATGTGGGGTTGCATGTGTGCTTTTATTAGAAGCCTCTCCATTCTGCATTTTGGTAGTGCAACATACACAAGGAAAGCAACGCATGCAGTAGACCTTCAGGTGCTAGTTCAGTATGGCTCTGTTAAATCGCGGACGCGCGTCCTCCTGCCGCTACGACTGTACCGACCGCACCCGTGCTGCCGAGCGCTGTGGCCGAACTGGTCCGGGAAGTACATGGCAAGCCCCGCGCGGACGTTGAAGCGCGGGCGTGAGAGCGAGAGCTGCCGCGTCGAGTAACGCGACGAGCACACGCCGATGGTTGCGCACAGGTACCCGACCTCCAGCAGCAGCCACGGGTTCAGGAACAGGTTGAACAGGTCCCGCGTCCTGAGTGCCGCGAGCGTCGCCACGTCCGTGAACAGATATCCGGCGCTGCCGCACTGGAGCCCCTGCTGCGCTCTGCACGCAATCATCATGGCGAGCGTCACCTCCGCGACGGTGTCGGAGACCACGATTGCACCAATAAGCACCAGGAAGAGCACGCGGAAGGCGCCGTGCGTGTTGGTCATGAAGCCCAGGAAATAGACGCACGTGTTGAGCACTGGTCGCACGAGCGAGAACAGATACGGCACACGCTGCGTCGTGCTGGTACCGGAGGATGAATCATTGCTGATGTATGCAACAAGAGTGAGTTGGAGCAGGATCCCAGCGAGAGAGAGTATGCGCACGGCGCGTGTGTGGCTCTTGGCGAGTGTGAGGTCGAGCGAGTCGAGCGAGTCGAGCGAGTCGCGCTTTCCCACTTGCGACACCGAGAATTTCAGCCGCAGACACACGAACAGGATCAGCGAAAGCACGAGGAACACGATGACGCTCGCGCCAAACACGATGAGCAGCTCCACGACATTGTCTGCGTACCAGTCGCGTTCTACTCCCATACTGGATGAAGATATGCGCTGAAGAACGAATAGTGCTCTTGGGGCCGTTTCCTGTCTGTTTTTATCGTGGAACGGAAAATGTAGCGAAACGTTTGTATTGTTCTGCACATGCGCCCTGACTTGCTGTCCAACGGGCTTCTGCTGTTGAACAACAGAGGCGAGGGTGATACGCACAGAGAAACAAGAAACGTCAGTGCGTCCAACTACAAAGGCTTGAAGCCATAGAATGCGGGCGCCACCACGTGCCCCAGTGGCACTGCCAGCATTTTCCTGCAGGGCGACGTGCTTCAGCGCGCTGTTGCTGCTGGTGGAGATCGTCAGCACGCCAGTCTACTTCGTTCTGTACCACTTGGCGTCTGTCTATGGCGACGTCTTCGTTGTCAGCGGAATCATGAGCTTGATGAGCATCGTGTGTGGGGGACTGGTAAGTGAGATTTTTGTTGTGTGCATGCCTATCTTCATACCAATGGTTCTAACAGAAGCGCAACTGCATACTCACTCCATCTTCACACAGGGGATGATGCGGTGGACACCAGCAGTCGTCACGAGTCTCATGGTGTCGGTCGCCACGAGCTTTCTAGGCACGATTCTCGGCGGCCTATGCATTATTTTCAGCCAGCACCTGAGCTCTCCAGTTACAAACTTCCTGGACAAAGAGCTGATTCCAGTGACAGCGGAGGGGAAAGTGAAGGTGCGTCGTCTTTAGTGTGCCTACATCGCACTTTTGTTTTATTCTCTAACCTTTGCTTTGCCTATGAAGCTTGTGCGCGATACCCAATCGTATCTATCTATTGCGGCTGTTGTTTTGCTTGGAGGAGCTTTCTTGCACCTGGTCTTCGGGCGGTATCTTTACTCTCTCCTTGGCAACAGACGTGGGTCAACTGCATTTTTACAGGTACGAGCGAGAAAAAAAGCTCACTCTCACCGACGCTCTCGACTGCTTTGGGCTGACACAAAACATTATTCCAAATGGCTATGAAGGTGTTTAGCATCATCATTCTCCCGTTTTCAATGTTCCTGGTCATTGGCGGTCAGTACATTGTCGACACGGGGACCTTGGCATCAGCGCCGTACACTGGCGTCATTATTTTTGGTGTCGGCGCTCTCATGCTTATGCTGGCGATGCTCGCATTCGTTGGCAGCAGCTTCGAGTATCGTCGTCTCCTGTCGATTTGCTGTCTGCTATCATTCATCGTCGGCACATGTGTTGTCGGTATCTCAATTGCGTATTACGCGATGCGGGATGGGATCCAAAGCCACCTCGTCGAGAATTGGGAACTCATTCGCGTCATTTTACCACCAACATACCAGGCACAGTACGATCGTGATCAGTTCTCGAGTTTCATGGAGACGAATTTGAAAATGGCGGCCTTTGTCGGAATTATCTCGGGTCTGTTTCTACTGTTGGAAGCCGCGGTGTGCATGACATTGATGCATTATTCAACCTTGTTTAAGAGACAGCTTGCCCAAGACAAGGAAAACATGAAGCATGTACAAGCGGCAACTAGTTCCCCAAGTGGTACCAAGGTGGACCACGTCCCGCACCATGTGCACGCTCGGCGCCAGGTAATTCTCAACCTTGTGAATCTGAAATTGTAAAAAAAAATGCATCAACGTATTAACTTTGTGTATGCTACTACGCAGTGGGCATTGCATTTCGAAGCATCAAAGCGCCGTCAGAGAATCGGCATGCGCGTTGTGGCTCTCGTGTTCGTTCTCGGGGTCGCGTTCATTTTTTCGGTGCTGTGCGCAAACGTCGTATTTGTCGCGAAATGCAGCAGTATTGGCAAATTGGTGCAAGCATTTACTGATTCGATGAGCGAGAATTCAAACGCAACTGTGGCCAATAGGATTCAAGTGACCAATCGTTTCACTCGTGGAGCTGTGGTCGTCACACCATCGTCCAATGCTCCGGCAGGTCAAATGCTTCTCGACATCTACGGCAGCAAGGTGGGATCGAAGCAAGAGCATCTTTTTTTCTTTTTTTACCATATTTTTGCATGCGTGATAACGAGCACAATGTTGTTTTGTCTATCTATCTCCTTGAAAATCAAGGGTGAAGGCAAAAAGGCATCTGATTTCTATCAAAAGACGTTTGCTGACGAACTCGTAAGCTTTATGGTAAACCCGATTGATGTGACTCGTTTCCTGTGGATCGACGGCTCTTGTCAGGTAAGCTATTGCAATGTATCTTTATTACAGCTCGAGACTAAGCTTACCCAGAGTGGGCTCTTTTCACGTATACGCAACAACCTCGTGCGTTCCACTAGCGCTCGACGATGACACTTGGTATACCAGATGATGCACTGCGAACCGTTGACATCGCAACAAACGCGTCTGTTGAAGTCAACACGAATGAGACGTCTGACCAAATTCTGAGTCTACGCGGCATCAAAGTGGCTACAGGTCAGTCAAACATCAAGTACTCGGATGTCACGGCGATGGAAGATGGCATGTCGCTGCAATCCTACTCGGGCCAAATCACGGCGCAAGACTTTGTCGTGGATGGGAAGAATAGCTCTGGGTTCGATACAAAAGCTGAAATTTACTCCGAACTTGGTCAGGTCGACGTGCAGAATGCGTCGCTCGTCGCGTGTGATCTGCAAGTAGCATCGGGAGCCGGCACAATCTTCATTACCAATGCGGAAAGGTACTTTGTTTCTTGTGTGTGATGTCTGTACGCGTCCTCATTTTGCTGCCCTTGGAACTTACACAAACAATATGACAACCATAGCATTGCAACTACTGGACGAAGCCAAATTCAAATCCAGAGTACTTCTGGCAGTATCTCCGCCACGAATGTACGCGCAAACTGGATTGACATTCGAACGGAGCAAGGCGATGTATTTGGAAGCAGTATCATCACAGAGGTGAGAAAGAATTGATCGTGTCTCTCAGTGTGGGAAGAGCAACGTCACTCAGGCCTCACTCCTTCCATTATGGCTTTGCTCTTTGTGTAGGGAAACACTGCGTTCATGGGGCGTTTCGAAGTCACAACCATTTCCGGCGATATCACCTTGCAGCAGATTGATGCCAGCGGGAATGTACATGTTGAATCGTCCTCTGGGAGCATCCAAGTGCAGCTGTCGGTAAGTATCCATGCTATCTTTTCTATCTGAACATAGCATGTTTCGGTATGTTATACCTACATCTTCATTCGATGATGTGTATCGAATCTAGAGCCTCACGTTTGTCGGAATGTACTACATGCGCTCGGAGCGCGGAACGATGACGATCCGCCGAGGCAAATACGCCACCGACAATTTAACCGAACTACCGGTGCGAGGCTGATGCGATGCATTATGCTGGCATCAAACTAATGAGTGAGTACCCACTTTGCATTTCCTTGTAATGGTTGTAGGACTCGAGCGATGGTTTTGAGAAGCATGGCGCCATCAATTGCAAGACCAACGACCGAAGTTGTCTGTCGTACGGTGACCTGCACCTACGCACGCAGTACGGCAACATCGAGATTGTGCTCGGATGCGACACCTTCCAGTGCAATTAGCTCCATTTCACCAGTAAGACCCCACTCGATATAAGTACAAGTAGAACCAGCTACATCACTAGACACACAAAAGGGTGTAAAGGTTACCACAACATACGCATGTACTGACTCCTGTTATAGCGCTACGATTGGCTGAAATGTTGTTCATTAATTATTTAATTGGTCAATATACATCATTTCAAGAAAAACGTCAGCAGCGAGCCACAAGACAGGAGTGACGACAACGATGATGATGCGGGCGCTCGCGCTGCTGCTCTTCGTGTGCGCCGCTACGCGCGGAGATGCAGGTGGGATCGATAGCAACAACAACGATAGCGCTCACCGCGTCGAGCTCATCCAGCAGCTAGGCAAGAACGTGCACGCGATGGAGCTCGTGAAGGTGCAGCCGATGACGCCCGCCGACATGCAGCGCGTGCGCGTGCTCTGCTGGGTCAACACGTTCCACAAGAACCACAAAACGCGGCTGCAGTCGATCAAGGACACGTGGGGCAAAAAGTGCGACAAGATCCTGTTCATGAGCGACATCGAGGACCTGAGCGTCCCGACTGTGCGCATCGTCGCGCCGCCGCTCCACGAGATGCTATGGCAGAAGCACCGCGAGATCGTGCGCATCCTGAAGCACGAGTTTAGCGAAGGTGCATTCGACTGGGTGTTCAAGTGCGACGACGACACGTTCTTGCTCGTGGAGAACCTCAAGCACTACCTGCTGTCTCCTGAGATCCAGGCGATCCCGGCGACAGAGCCGACCTTACTGGGCCATCGCATGACGCTGCAATGGTGCGAGTTTGTTTTTGCTTTACTTTGACCTGAGTCACATGGCGGTATGATACTTATGAATTGTCTATGGATCAGGTGGGAGATGGAGCGTGGTTTTCACCCATTCGAGGACCATGACCCCGAGCAGGTCAACCATTTGCTGCAGGTGAAGAAGGACACGCAGCCGCATGGGGGACTCTACTACACACCTGGCGGCGGCGGGTATGCGATGAACTGGGCGTACTTGAAGAAGCTTGAGGAGTCCTTTGACGAGCCGTACTGCCTGCCGACGGAAATGGTCCCGGACGACTGGGCGATCTCGTTCTGCATGCGGCATCACAGCGTGTTCCCGCGCGACACACGGGATTCGCAGCGGCGCGAACGGTTCCACCAGTATGACCCAAACGACCTCTTCTTCAAGCCGCACGACGAGAACGCGTTCGATCACAACGTGTTTTCCTCGATCTACGAAGAAAACAACTGGTTCTCGGACCACGCCGGCGGCATCGGCTGGAAGAACGGCCAGGACTGCTGCGCGCCCGACTCAATTAGTTTCCACTATGTGAAGCCACCGCTCATGGAGCTGTTCTATGAATTTTACTACGGAAAAGAAGTGTAGGGGGTTATAAAGCAAAGCTAGATTCTCGACAGTTGCATTTTTTTTTGCATAAGATATAATAGGGTGTTTCAATGTTTTTGCCAAATCCACAAAAAGCCAAATGACAGCTGTCCAGCTGTCTTCTCGCTAATTGGTTGATTTGCTGCAAAAGTTTGAACACCCCATTACGCGGCAAAAGCACGAGAAATATGCCGAGTCGGTTGGAAAGGTTTCCCGGCGTGCATAGAACAGAGAGATTCTTTTCAAAAAATGTCAACGTTGAGCACGTGAAAGCGCGTGCTGCGCAGCTTCCAGAGCGCCATCACGGCGCTTCTCTCGCGTTGTGATTCAGTCTCCATCAGCCTTCATTGGCCGCACCCGCTTCCCAACCTACCTTGACGCAGCGGCGCTTCCAGTTTGGTGCAGCTGGCGCGCGCGTTGCTATTGGCGGGGGCGCTGTAGGTGCAATAACGATTGCGCACGGTGTGACGAAGGTCTGGATGTTGTCGTCCCGATGATGCTGAGTAAGATCCGTTCGTTTTCCTCTGAAGAAATGGCCAAGATTGCCGTTCGTTGCCCTTTTGTGATTTGGCGGTTTGTTGTTCTACGCACCCAGTTCACAGTGGGCGGTGGTAACGAGGGCGCTTTTTTTACCCCATGCTTTTTTACACCAATCGCTTTGTCTTGATGAAACGAACCGATCCAGACAGGTTTGACAATGGGCAGTGGTAACGAGGACGCTTTTCAGTCTAACTCACTCAATTTTTGTCCAATCGTAGCCGCGTTTTCAGGGATGCTGGTCCATGTCATTAGCTATTTATGCCCTCTAAAAGAAGTCTGAATGGCAGACGTTATTTGTATTTGCACAATTTTGAAAAATGAAACCAATCCCTATCGTGTTTTCAACCAATAAACATCGAGTATTTACCTTGCAGCAATACACACACGGCAACATTTTATATAAATTCAGAGCACAATACTATAGAGGTAACAGGGGGTTTGTGGGAGTAAATCAGGGTTCAAAATTACCCAAAAATACAACACCTCTGTCTGGTTATCCAACATCTTAATTTGAATCGGACAAACGACTATAATATCACACCCCACCTCAATTTCCATCTACC